>CAIGRO010073831.1:0-21328 GCA_903798355.1 Fraxinus baroniana
AGGAAAAAAGGTGACGTTGCGGGTGGGAAGGGAAAATAGTTTTCGGGGAAAAGTTAGGCTATCGGACAGCGCAAAAGATGGAAAATGGAAAAAAAATTTCCAATTCCATGGAAAATCTTGTATATCAAACAGACCCTTAGATAATTTGAAACAGAAAAGAAATTGAGGGTTGTTTGACAAAGCCTATGATAAAAGTTTTAGCCCTTGTTTGTTTCAACTAAAAAGTTAGATAAAAATCTAAGTCAAAATCAACAATTAATTTTAACAACACATTTCATGAGACCCAAGTCACAACCTTTCAACCACATATTCCATTAGCTTCTATCAAAATCTACTACAAATCTGTTTTTATCCAAACCAAACGGGGCTTAGCATATTTTGATAAAAAAAAATGATGAGATTTATAGTTGAAAAGTTGATAAAAGTTTTGGATCCCATAAAATGTGGGGTTAAAATTGAAGTTAGACCAATTGAAAGTTGATGTTATTTTAGCAAAGTTTAATCAAATAAGCGCTATATAGTAAATGTCAATAAGACATTTGAAAAAATGAAAAAAATTGTGATGGACTATTTTCTGGAAAAAGGTCCGACTGACATAAAGTTCATATGCAAATATTCTGGACAAAAAAATATTAACTGCATATGAACACCCTATAACCATATTTTTGTATTTGATACAAACAACACTAGGCAAGTGTGAATCGCTATGGAAATTAAATTTAGCTGTATTATGAAAACAAATGTTCACATGCTGATATGTTTACAACGACAGATTGGAAATGTGAACTATCAAGTGAAACGGAAAATCACCTTAGTTTTGGTTTCGCAACGGACATCAAGCTGTTGTACACGCAATGATAGTGAACCTGCCAATTGGTACCCCAGACACCAGGGCAAGCAATGACACCCAGGTTCGAGCACATCATCAAATCTGCCAAAATGTTCCTTCACTGCAACAGTAGACTGATCCACTTGAACGCAACCAAGTGCTTGACCCATCTTTCTCCTATGAGAACCACAAACTTAGAATTGTAAATTAAGAATTTCATATGCAATCAACAAGTTAGATTTCGCATAATAAAAATAAAAAAAAAAGGATTGGACCCAAAAATTTCATTGTGCCGATGATATCATTTTTCCATCTGTAGGTGTAGACCAAAAAAGTAGTGCTATTCTTTTCTACAATCCAGGAACAAGAAAAGAATATCAGGCTACCATATGTTGCATTAATTTTCTCAAAGTTCCCCACATGAATCAATCAAAACAATTTAGACTGATGGAGAGAAATTAACTTTTCTAATACCAAGTGTGCCTAACCAATGAAGTAGCAGTTCATCCAGTTTCAAGAAATTGAAGAATCATTCAAGCAAAGACCTTAAAAGCCAAGATCCTATTTGATGAAACATCTAGGATTACAAATTAATAAATGTTCATACAAAACAAAATAATTACAGAAAATCATGAGAAGCAATTTCGGAATCCAACTTTCTTCTTCTAAGTATAGAATACTATCATGACAATTTAAAATCCTCAAACGATCTCTCCAAAAAAGAAAATAATAATTTCAACATAAACGATAATCAAATTCTCCACAGATTCGCACATAGTTCAATTATTACTCAATCGAAGTATCATCGGGAAAGGAAAAGGAAAAAAAAAAAAGCAAAAAACAAGATCGAGAAGAAAAACTTACAATAACAGAGAGAAATTTTAGGGTTTGAGATTCAGATTTCAGATATATCCAATGGTAAGATTACATTACTCGATCTAGAAATGGGCTAATTAGCTGTAAAATTAAACGATCAGTTTTCCAATTTCAGAAACCAACTCATAATGTGTCAAACTTAAGGCCTCGTTTGCCAGAAGAACATTTTACAATGCTTATCCATTCCTAATATTTTTATTTTTATTTTGAAAGTTTCATTCCTAGTATTAATCAATACTAAATTTTTTTAATAGTTAAACATTAACTTATTTTTACGTATTTTTCCTTCTTCTATTAAAAGAGGAGATCCCTTTATTATTATTCATTTAACACGTATTTTAACTTCCCTTTTTATCCCTCAATTTATTTTAACTTCCCCTTTTATCCCTCCATTTACTGTTTATAAAAGAAACGTGAAATTCAGCAAACCCAATTTTATCCCTCCCAATTAACGGTTGTTCCCACTTTAACCCCATTATTTACTGTTCATGTCTGATTTTTTGCTACAGCAGTCATTTTTGTTGACTAATTTATATTTATAAAAAATTAAAAAAATAAAAAAAAATAAAAAAAAACTGTCTCTCTCCCGTGTGCGTTTCTTTTCTTTTTTTTCTTTTTATTTAAATCTTCCAACTTCCAATTAAAAAAAAAATTCAAAATTCAACCTACCCACTAGGGGCATTGCCTACAAAAAAAAAAATCTAAAAATCTGCCCAGTTTTCGGTTGCCGACTTCGTGGGTTTATTTCGATCGAATCTCTTGGAGTTATGAGGATATTTTTGGTGTTAATTCAAGAGGACATTGTGTGCTTTCCAACGGTATTCGAAATCGACGATTTTGGTGGTCGAAAGTTGTCAAAAAATTGCCTCAAACTTGCCCAAAAATCTGAAAATTCAGTGACTGTTTGTGAAAGAAATTTCAAATTTCAGTGACCGTTTCTGAAACTTTGAAACTTCAGTGACCATTTTGAAATTTTCAGATAACTTCAGNCGGAAGTTGCCGAAAAATTGCCGCACTCTCCTAAAAAATCTGAAAATTCAGTGACCGTTTGTGAAGAAATTTAAAACTTCAGTGACCGTTTCGTTATTTTCAAGTAACTTCAATGACCTTTTGTAAAATTAACCCATGTAATAAATAAAACTAGACAAATTAATCATTATAATATCATTAATCCCAATTTTTGATAAATTAATAATATTTCTGTAATCGACAAATTTGCTATGCCACCGTTTGATATGAATTAAATCTATATTTTAATCTAAATCAAAGTCAACAATTAATTTTAACCACATATTTATAGGATTCACAACTTTTCAATTATTTATTTCATCAACTTTTATTAAAACCTGCTAAAGAATTTTCTTGGTGAATAACCACTTGAGATAGTGAAATTCGTCTCAAATAAAAAAAAAAAATAAAAAAAATCGCTTCTTTTCTTTTATAATAATAAATATTCTTAATGTTGGAACACCTTTCGATGATGTCCAGTATCATCGTGACTCCTTTCACCACACTTGGTCCTTTTCATCGTGACTCCTTTTCTATACGCTACCAGCAGCCAAGCCATTGCCGAGCACAGTTACAACTTACAATAACGATTTCCTTCACCACACTTGGTCCTTTCAAAGTAGCATGAGCAATCCTAGGGCCAAAAATGACACGATAATATTAATAGATATAGCAACCATATCCAAAAAATGATGCGACCACAATACCACATTGTATATAGAAAAAACAAGAAGAAAAGTTAAAATACAAGCCAAAAATAAGTTTTCCTTGTCAATATTGCGCATATGTAGAGTTTACTGTATCTCTCCTCACCCCAGTCACCCCAGTTGAAGGAAAAAGAAGAGTTTCGTTGATGAATGAGTGAAATAAAACGGCTACCTCTCGTCAAATCTCAGTAAAGGAGAGACATTTAGCCCATGTTTGATTCTCGTTTCTTAAAACTCATTCTTTTCCAAACTCATTTTCAACTATCCACAATTTTTATCCAATCATACATTTCATTAACTTTTATCAAAATCTACTAAAATTCGACTGCTTAAAATTCCCAAGTGCTCAAACACCACTATCATAAAGCTCCTCAATGATCAGGCTCTGGTTGAAATCGAAACTAAAAGAACTCCATTCCTTTTGCCAAAATTGAATTAACTTTCAAATTGTGAAAAACTCAATCCTTTACACGTTGGTTACTCATAAATCACATAACTAAAATTCTTTGTACACCACAAACGCTCTTTCTTCAGCTTAAAGACAAAGAGACGAGAAGCAATTTTGACAACAAAAAAAAAAAAGCAATTCGTTTTAAGTATTATACAAGAATTTAATTCGTACGCTGGTTCGTTCATGAATCAATGGTTTCTAGCAAACTTAACTAGGTAGCAAAATACTATCACTTTGTTCGAATTAGATATTTTTCAGTTTTTTTTTTTTTTTTTGACGAATTACACTTGGCTAAGCTTTTCGCGTCCAACGATAAATACTGATCTTTCGCGGTGGTTCTTCCTGAGATGCTAAAATACAGCAAAAATAAATACTTGTGTCCCCTCTCATGGTTTAAGCTCAACAATATGATACTATTATGGGCTATGGCATTTGTTTTCAAAATCTCACCATCATACATTTACAAAAGTTTATGCACATATCATGTTTTTTTATAAAACAAAGATGAATCCCAGTAACACATGAANGATAAATACTGATCTTTCGCGGTGGTTCTTCCTGAGATGCTAAAATACAGCAAAAATAAATACTTGTGTCCCCTCTCATGGTTTAAGCTCAACAATATGATACTATTATGGGCTATGGCATTTGTTTTCAAAATCTCACCATCATACATTTACAAAAGTTTATGCACATATCATGTTTTTTTATAAAACAAAGATGAATCCCAGTAACACATGAATAGCTACGATGAAGACATAATACAAATAAATGAACAGATTTTCTCTGGCCAGCCTTAATTTTCTAGATGAGATTGTTTATTCATAACAAATAAAAACAGACTGAAATTAACCCCAAAATTTGAAGTCGCGATCTGAAAAAATATACTTCCTAAATCCTGAGCTGTCCATGGTTGATGGTTCTGTCATAGGACTTGGAAGAGTTATGCCACAAAAACTAGCCAATGTGGTTGGAGAACCCAAGCATATATAAAGCCCACAAAGGAAGCTCATACTTCCTATGTGGGATATAGATTCTTATAAATTCCACTGGAAATCATGACAAATCACCACGCTTTCGACTCGGCGTCCACATCGATCAGGTGCCTATACATGGTAATCGAGACCAGAAGACATGATGCCTGATAAAATTGTCATGGGACTTGGAAGAGAGTCGGACTACAAAAGTTAGCTTGGAGAACCCCACGAAGGAAGCTCGTCCGAAGGATCTATATTCCCATAAATTCCACTGGAAATCATGACAGGTGCAAAAAAATCAAATTTTTTACATGCAATTGAAGAAAAAAAAAAAGTCTAAAAATTGTATACCTTGAATCAACGCTCAAAACCAAACCTCGAATCAATCAAACCAATGCCTCTGATCCTTAAAACCAAGAAAATAGAAAATGGAATAACAAGAATATAATTGATGCCCATTAAAAGGAATTTTTTTTTTTAAATAGTGATTTTTTTGGAAAATGTGTTATTAAAAGG
This sequence comes from Fraxinus baroniana, assembly GCA_903798355.1. Classification (NCBI taxonomy): domain Eukaryota; kingdom Viridiplantae; phylum Streptophyta; class Magnoliopsida; order Lamiales; family Oleaceae; genus Fraxinus; species Fraxinus baroniana. The sequence continues at coordinate 5,365 of CAIGRO010073831.1, forward strand.
TTGGAAAATTTTTTGAATTTAGGTGCGAAATATTTTATTGTGAGAATGTGTTGTTGAAAATGAGTTTTAGAAAAAAAATGTTTTTGAAGAATGATAGACAAACATGGGGCTAAATTAACAAAGTATTTAATAGTTAAATTTTATTTTTTTTTTCTACAATATTTGAAATTATTTTATAAACTAATGAATCAATCATGCTATAAGTACAATTTTTTTTAATAGAAAATTTTGACGGACAACACTTGACATGACACCATTGGAAAATAAAAAAAAAATAAAAAAAAAAGCCCGTCAAGTTCGACCATGTCAACATCGGCATCAATTTTATTAAAAATTCTTGTACTTGGATGGTATTCTCAATCATTCATAAAGTATATTGACAAAGATACACCCTAACTCTATTCCACTCGTGCACTGGGTGTATGGGCCAGCCTTTATTGCTAATGAATACTAAGTTTAGTGAAAGTTTTGTTTAAATTATATTTTAATAAACAAAATATAACATTAAATATAAATATCTATTTAATTTATCATCGAATGTAAGTTTAGTATTGTTCTGAATTTTTCGCTATCTAGTAATGTCCAATCTACTTTACCAAACACGTTGTAAATTTAAGTAGATTATTGACTAGTATTTCTATCATCTTATGTAGTGCAGAAACGACTATTTCACAGGTAAATTCATCTTGGGAAAAAGAATAATCTTCATTCTAAACAAGTTTCAAAAAAGATTCTGTCTCTATATTGTACAATTTTGTCAATGCCAAAGTATCATATAAGTAACCGAGAGTCTTGAGTTCAACTCTCAATAATAGCAATCTCCTTTTGCAATTATAGTTTAATATTTTTCACCATTTTGGAGCAATTAAGCATTAAAACCAGTGCAATTGGAAGATTCGAATTTGAACTTGTGAATTCCATTGGAATTATGAAACACTTGATCACCGTGGCATTTGGTGTATTTTGATATTATTTATTACAAAATTCTATATGTTCTTTTATTAAGTAATAGATATATTCCCCCTTTGTTTTAAATTTTTTTTTAACTACATTTTGTTACTCTATAAATATTATTAGATTGATAGATAATGTACACTCACACTTACATTTTGAACCAGGATATAAGTAAGTTTGGTTACTATGCTCCCTCAGAATCCTAAAAATCCTAAATCCGCCACTGCCTCCAACCTTATTTTTGAATCTAATAATGAATAATGGATGTCAAGAAACAAAATCAAGAAAACAAGAAGTTCAAAAAAAAAATAAAAATAAAGAACAAGACACACTAGAGATCAACCTATCTACAAGTTTCACTCTTACAGGACTGTTCAGTCATTCTGTAGCAAGATCCTGAATTATTTCTGTACCGTTGAGACTTTCTGCAGCAAGCTTGTCTCACAGTATGAAACAATCTGAAAACATTTTAATTCTGACAACGCGGTCGACCTTCTCAAGTCATCGAACCCTGCAAATCCGATTTTTCTTGAAGAAACAGATCGCCTTGTACCAAACCTGTCAAGAAAATGAAACGTCTCGTTAAGACTTGAAAAATATAGCTGATTCTTCAACGAATATCAATTGGCCACTTTACCCATGAACAAGGGGAGAAAAATCTATCTGAAAAGAAGAATGACGACAAGAAATGGATTGTGCTTGAATTTTGTGCGATCTAAATATGTCATGGCTTTTTATTTACCGCAGGTAGCATTCTGCACTTTGCTTTATTCTTTTAATTCGACATTTATTTAATGATACCCAGGCATTTAGAATCGACGGGCTAAATGATTACATATTTTCCCGTGGAGATGAAAATTTTAGCGAAGCTAGAACCATCAACCTCGAGGCCCCCAGGCAAACTGCGACTGCATATAGCTCTTGAAGAAAAAGTGTAATGACGATAGTTTTGAACCATTATGACAAAACATGCAAAGTGTACAAATGGAATTTGTCTTGATTCTTTCAACATACAGTTAGAAACTGTAGACAATTATTGATACACAAACAATGAAAAAATAACAAAGAGAAACAATATGATAGAATCATGAAAATACAAAGAAGACGATATTTCCTTAACACAGATAACTGCTTACAAGTTTGTCTGGCATCAGAGTGACTGCTAAAATCATTACACGCAAGTGGCAGTATCAAATATCTTAGAAATTAAACTGTCACTAACTCGTATCTTTCAAAACAAAGCATTTCCTTGATTCGGTTAGTGAAGAAACGTAGTAGAATGTAAGCAATACTGGCCAAGAGATCAAAGAAAAAAGAACATTGCACTGCGTCCATATATAGGATAGTAAACAAAGAATGATACCTAAAACTTATGTTTGACCTGATCCCGTGATTTGATCAGAGGTTGTAATTTCATCTAGTTTCTCCTTGCCATTAGCCTCGTCCTTGAGTTCTTGTTCATCCAGAAAGAGAAGTGGATCCGAATCAGTTCTGTCATTCCCCTCCTCTTTCAAGTTAGTCTCAATGTCATCATATTCCAAAACTCTCAAAATTTCAGGAAGTGAAAGGCCATTCTCCTCATCAAATTTAGTTCTCATTTCAATGTCAATTTTTTCTTTTGAGGTAGTGATACTTCCCATGAACTTATCAGTTGTGGGATCCATACCCACACTTTCATCTTCTTCGATGTATGCTCGGAAATCATTCATGGATGGTGGGATTTTCGAGAAAAAGACTTCTTTGAGGTTTCTGATCACCCCTTTATTATATGGGTTTTCCTTCTTATCATAACGATATCTGAAGTTTTCATACGTAGTCTGCAAAGGAGCTAGAGTTAAGAGTTTTATATGTGATGAAAGCTTACACCTAATGGAAAAAATCAACATTATTTGCCATCAAACATTGGAAAAATAGACTTATTTATGTGCATTGATTTTCACGTGTGTAAGAAGTAGCTGATCAAGAAACAAAATGGATTCTCCTCTCAAATCTTCATCTTCAGAACATGGTGAGAACCCAAAAATGTTAACATCGTGATTGGGATTATATGTCTTGCTGAAAAACAAATTGAAAAATGACAAATTATTGAAGAATAGTAAACAGGCAGTCATCTGCGCAGACTCAACATATTAAAAGAATATAGCGACTTCATTATGAAAGGGAAAAGAAAGCTTGACAAAGAAAACTTGCCTATTAATTTACGACTAAGAGCTACTACTATTTGCGTAAGTGGATAACACTGGAGCAGTAGATTGGATTTGATTTTTAACGTTTTTGAATTGATTCAAGAAATGATTCCCAGATTGCACCCAGTAACTTCTAAGTTCTAATCCAAGTGTCTGGCCTTCGCCCTAAACGGAACTACGCATGGAAATTCAATCTAACAAGAAGCAAGTCAAGTATGCTAGTACTATACAGATGACCTATGAACACAGCATTAATAAGTTAGAATAGGCGTGCAAAAGAAATTATGCTGTATGTCACATTCAGTAGCAAATAGGTGAAAGCAATCAATATATTTCCTGTTAATAAAATTTCTGGGAAACTTAAAGAAAACTCACCTGATTTGTGCAAATCAGATAGAGGTGGAAAACTGTAAGGCCACCCACGAACCAAACGGCAATGAAGCAGTACACTAATAGAACGTCTGACAAAATATCATGTAACATGGCTTTCCGCGTGCTGCCTTTTTGATGAAGAATGTTGATCCAAGAGAACACGAAGACATATATGCATAAAATAGTCGATGTTGATATAAACATATAGAAGAACCGATAATTACGCTGCAAAAACAGCATGAAAGATGTTCCTGTTACTTATGGAAAGAATAGTAAGTGCCAAACCAAATGAGAACAAAATATTCCAGCAACATCCCTGATTATTTGATAATATTGAGTCCATTGCTTATAATTTTCTCGTCGAAGTATTTCAGCTAGTTATCATAATTTTCCAATGACTTACTTTTAAATGACAAGCTGCGTTGTCAGCTATATTTGTAAAACATACAAGTTCATTTCGAATTGGTAGAGGATCATGCACGTTGTGTATGTGTAACGTCATTTAATTTTCTCTGTGAATTTATAATTAAACAACTGAAAAGCAATATATGTCAACGCCACTCAGAGTCTAATACTCCCCATGGCTATGAAAATATCAATTCTGCATAGTTTATATCCTTGTAATAGAGTGCCCAGTTTAGGTGCAGTGATGATGAATCTGTTGTGAAAATTTTTACTCTTCTTTCATAAGGAGATCGTAAAATTTAGATGTATCAATAAAACACAAGTACATTGAATGCATGTAGTGTCTAAACATATATACATGGTCTTAACTTTTCTTCCTCGAGAAATAAGAATGCCTAGAATGACATGACAGAGAAGCTCAAAGACACTCTTTGTTGGTTGTCCATGGTGTACACAGCTCAAAATTACTATTACCACTCAAACAATTTTCTCGTGTTGAACAAGGGATGGAGTATCAGAATCATAGTATCAAGAAAACATGGACCCTTGAATGATTTATGTATTACAAATTGCAACTCATTTACATGACTAGTACACATTATATGACCAGGATATGCAGAAACAATTTCATAAATAAGTTTCCCATGCATATAAGAAATTTGACGTGCAGATAAAAATAGGAAACAGGCAGCTTTACAATCAGCACATATTGGGTGGTAACAAAAAGACATAATATTTTGAGATTAAAGCAGGGAAACTGAAGATGGAGTAGTACATGCCTAATATGTGATTTTCTACCATTGACAATTGTGCATTCCTTACTTTAATATCGTAAAATGAATTCATATACACGATAGCAGAATTATCACAGGACAAAGAATCTCTCACATGCATTCAAACTAAGTTGAACATAATCATTGATTTAATCACCACCAAGATAATTGCCAGACAAATATTATAAAGTGATTGGTGACTGAATAAGCTTCTATAATAACGGGATGAAAACACTTGCAGTTGCTAAACTTTTAGTGATATTTCATGCTGTCAGTATTTTTTTATTTTTTTTTTGTGTAAAGTTGGTCGATGAACTTAAAAGTTAGTTACAATTTGTTCATTTCATCCAACTTTCGTTAGTTTGACTACCGGAAAATTTGATGTGGCCATCTAGTTGGTAGCTAGTTACCAAAGAACCAGCCTGGCACATCATTTTGTGTAAGCAAACTGACGGACATTGATGCAGTGATCAAATTGTAAAGTTTGAGTTTATTTATCAACTCGAAAGAAAACAAAATCGGTAACCAACAAGATGTATCACTAATAGTTTAGTGACAGACAACCAGTGTATTAAACCCAATAACACCGTATATCCAATCAATTATGGTGCAGTACTTACTATGCCAATGCATTGACCGACCCATGGACAGTGATGATCAAATCTCTGAACACAATTGTTGCAGATGGAGCAATGAGATGCACGGGGAGGACGGTAAAGCAAACATGTTTCGCAGAACTTCACTTTAACAGTGTGCTCATTCACGATCACATCCTTTGTTCGGGGAAGTTTCAAATGAGGAGTCCTCCCATTGACCCACTCCATTGAAGGGGTGCTCATCTCAAATGATTCATCACACTCAGGAGGTCTTGAATTCCGAGGTACAATCCCAGGATCTCTGCTGGATGTTAGGAAGAGAAACATTATATCCTGCATTAAATCCAAATATCAGCAAGCTATCTAAAATTGATAAGATATTCAATGCGTGTTAATCTCAGTTCTATATGAGTATTTAGGGGAACTAAATATCAAGAAAACATTCTCTTAATGAAATTTAAGGCAGGATAAAGTTAGTATTCAGAAGGAATTACGCATAACTACACAAAGAAGTAAAATTATAGACAGACAGAAAAGTTTGATTGATTTCAAATGTTTGGAAAACGAGAACTTTTTGAATCATTTTGCGAACATTGTTGGAAAGCCATGGAAACCTTGTATATTTTACATAAACTGATTTTTTCATTTTAATTATTCAATCTTCACCATGTTGAGAAGAAAACTTGTTTATGTGATATAACTTCCACTGATACCGATTACTTTAAATGAACAAAAATTAAGACAAAATTGATTTTATTGGAATTCTTATATACAGTTTTGAAATTTCCTTGCATTTCTTTTATAACGGAAATATTTTTTAAAAATTTCAAGAGTTCTGTATAGAAACTTTTAACCGTGCTAGAGTTGAATGTTATCTTGCAATGAAATAATCAACCATGTTCAAAGTCCCAATAATAAAAATATCAAAATAAATCTGAATTCTAAACAGATAATGTGCACTTCAATTCCACATAGTGCCTTTAAGTCTAGCACCTTGGTCAATCTTTGACACTCGAAAAGAAAATACACAAACCATGAGTTCAGAAAAATATTAATAGTTTCCCGAGGGTGCATGCTCCCTCAGCAAACTATGAGAAATAATTTTAACTTATATGATTATCGATGTTTACTTACCAGAACGGTTAAAACTATTGCCACGATAAGTACCGAATACCAATGCATTGCATTTTTGTTTTCTTGATGTTTGATGATGGAGAATATTTTAATGCAAAACCCAAGTGCAGGGCCTACAATTAGGAATGTTGATAAAAACAAAGACGAGCCATCGGGACCAAAGATGAATCTTCCTCCAAATAAGAATCTCTGGAGCATTAAACAGAACAAAAAAACAATTGAAATTGAAGTGAATGTTTAATATCGATTGAAATAATGGAACTGGAATACAGGTACTATAATCTCAATGTTCACTAAGTGCACAGTCACCATGAAAATTGAGACAACATAATATGAAAAATCAACTGCAGCGCTTGTCGGCTTATCATCACTATCAAAATTTTACGCAGATGGTCTGTGGGAATAAAAAATCAGTTGATTTCAAAGGCACCATGAAGACATAATAGTCTAAATCAATTTATCCTAACAGTTCAGATAGAGATACTGAGATCAATCTCCCATTTTCCATTTATGAAAATTGTACGCGTGTAATTGTTTCTTGAAAACGAATGCGAGGACAGTTGAGCACAAAATTTAAGGTAAAGAGGTGTGTGTACTTATGGATGAGATGGTTCAACAACAGTTAAGTCAATTGAGAACATTAAATTGAACGAGTATTGGAAACCTAAGCATAAAATTTGAATTCCAAGCCATAAAACATTGTCGTTTTAGTAAAAACTATAACCCAAAATAAAGGAATCAGACATTTGGTCAGATGATTCAAACAGCAAGATCTTGAATATGAAATGGGAGAATCCACATATGCCAAAACAACAATGCTATAGGTACAGAAATAATTTCAGATAAATCATAAAGATGGACACTTGACAGATTATCATTGGAAGATGATAAAAACACAAAAAAATGCAGTCATACAGGAGCTGCCGTATAAAATTTCTGTCCCTTTTTCTGTACTTGCGGAACAATTCATGCCTAAAAACCCACTTTCTCAAATCAAATTACACCTTTTTTTCTCTAATGATTAAATGCAATAATTTCACAATCAATAAACAAAAAGAAATGACTCACATTGTTTCCTCTCCAAACTTGATAAAGCCTCTTTGGTTTGGGTTTTTCTTGGTCCATGTAGCCCAAAAGCCAACAACCCGGAAATCAATTCAAGCTGTTAATTTCCAATCACAAAACTGAAAACCCTTTCCTTCTCTTATTCTTCTTCAACAAAATCTCACATGAGCAAAACACATCAAAATCCAAAACCTGTGTGTTCTGTCGGGTCTTTATATTACATGTCACAACATTGGACTCTCACGAGTTGTCGTTTGGATTACAAGAGAATGGTAAATCTTGTTGGCTACAGAATGTCTGTGTGTGAGAGAGAGAGAGAGAGGCTTAGAATATGATGAAGAACCAGCTGCCTTTTGCTCTCTTCTTCCTGGCACAGACAGACGTGATTTCCCAGGAAGAATGTCGTTAAAAATTCTTGTGTTTTAAAGATTCACATTTTTCTCTCACTATTATTAAAGAATTGATTTTTTTATTTTTTCTTCTGTTAGGTTCTCTCTCAAAGGTGTCACTTAACTAACTTCTCCTTTGAATCTGCCTATGGTAGGGGTGGGTTCGTCTCCAGTATTTTTCTTTGTATATAACTCTTCAACTGTCCTCATGAGATCAGATTCCGTCATTTACATTTCATCCTACATTTTTCTCCTATCAAGAATTTACAAATTTGTATCACTTCAATGCATATTAATTCCACGTCGTTCTTGAATTGCAACTTAAGAGTTTAATGTTTCTTTGAGGTAACTGTTGAGTTACTTCTTGAATGAAAATTGTGAAAGATGCATGCAAATTATCCAAAAATAAAAAAAAAAAATTGTTTCGAAGAATTTTATAACTATCATAATCCTTCGTGCAAAGGTTGAATTCATATTTTACACTGAATTCATCGCACGGTTACAATTATCATAAATAGATAACGACTAGATTTGAAATCATATTTTTAATACGTTCTATTTCGTCTATAAGTTTAAGAAGAGATAAATTATTTTACACACATGAAAATTATTTTTAATGTACATTTTAAAATGAATATATGCATACTGCAAAGCTGCTTTAAATATGATATTATTTTGAATACATATGCTCCTAACGTCTTTGAAATAATTATTGTTTAATGGGAAATGAATAAATGGCGGCAAGTAACGTGCCAGCACAAACACTTTTCTTTTATACAATATTTTTTTTATTAAGTTGAAAGCACGACTTCAAATTAATACTTCTCTTGAATTATTTTTTATTTCATTAATTTCAGTATAATTTTATTTTTAATTAGTATGTAATCAACTACGAAATTTACATTATTCTTGCATACGTAAAAAAAAGTTATGAGAATGAACAAAAAGATAATCTTTAGCGTTCGACAAGTACGTTGGTGATACCGACAAATGTTTTCCATCGATTACTTTTATTTTGTTAATAATTTCACTTATTTTTCAAAAAGTAGGTATAAATAATTATTTAATTGTTAAGTATATGAAATTTGTACACTTGTTTTGGCCGCAATTAAAAAAAAAAAAAAAAAGCGTTGATTTCAATCTAAACATGAAAGTGAGTGGTTGAGATTCGCTGGACAACATTTTAAGTTAAATCAGAAAGAAACAAGTTACTTATTTTGAGAGCAACACTTACTAGCCTCACTAGTATCAAAATAAGTAACTTTTTTTTCGATCTGGAAAAGGAAATCAAGATCAAAGTCCTACGCTAAGGCGGGTCCAAATGAAGTTACAGAAAAAAGTGGGATAAACGCCAAATGATTATTAATCATGTAAAGTAAACAAAAGCAGCGAGTATCAGATTAAACTAGACAAATATGCAGGAAGCAAGCTAACAAAATTAACAAACTCCATCTAATTCAGTTTCCACTTTCCAGTGCTACACAACTAACAAAAGTAACTGTTCTGTCATCGAGAGCTCATATTCCGGTTCATTTGCATACCTCTGCAAAATCGGATATTTCAGTTTGAGACGAGCAATTTCCTACCATGAATTAAGGGAAAACGACGTGCAGCACTGCAGATGCAAAAGACATTAATCTTAATATTGACACTGTACCTACAGAGTTTGCAAAAGCAATTAATTAGAATTTCAGATCACAAATTTACAGGGTACATATCAAGGATCATGAAATACAAGTACATTCTCGAATTCTGACTTCCAATACGAATCAAGACAGGGGGACATTTGTTATAAACATCAAAACTAAATGTCAATTGTTACAAGTTCAGAGAAAACTTCCCATAAAGAAACAGAAGGGTAACTTCATTCAGTCTCTGAGTTTTTGTTTAAATCTTAAATTAGTCGAAGTTTCAAAGGGTCGGATCAAGATCATCAGTCAGAATGAAGTCACAAAACCACACACAAAACACAACCCTAATGAGACTCATCAATACACTGCTACACAGGATGGACATCAAATGTTTAAGAGATTAAAGTTACAGCCAATTTACTAACTCAAGCCTTTCCTCTTTCCCAATTATCTTAATCCAACGTGCTCAAGTTTTCATTACAAAAATATATTCACCAGATTCAGGCTAATGAACAACCGAGTGGCTGTCCAAGTTCCTGTTTTGTTTATTAAGAAGGCACTAAACTCTCAAGGATTTGGAAATCCAAGCAGTTTTCGCTCACAAGAATTTGGAATCCTTCGCCCTTCAATCCATTGATATTATGATTAAAACTGTCACTATTTAAGATAATCTATATCCATTTGAGTTAAATTTGATAGTCATGATCAATGATTAGATCTACAAATCCAATGAAATACAACATTCAAAGTGCATATTTCAGAATTTATTAAATTTAATTCTCATAAAAATTACCCTGAAGTGAACAGACTGCTAAACAAGTCATACAATTTTCTGGAAGAAACATAAAAATGAGAGCATCGCAAGCGAGAGAACAAGAATCAATTTAGAAGTTCAATGGTGTGAGAGGGAGGAAATAACCAACCTTTTGCAAGAGGCATCAAGTATCAAGATCCACCATTTTACTTGGCATTGACAATCAATAGAAGTGGCCTCTGCATTTCACCGACCCACAAGAGCACTTTTTTCTTCCATGGATTCCTTTCTCAGATGAAACCATCCCATAATCATATGTTAACTCTTGCATTGGAGGAATATGTCTGATGGCGAAAAAAGCAACATGGACGTTTGCATTGCTATTACTTTCAAGTAAAACTGGCTGCCAAAACACATTTGGCGAACAACTATGGTTCATGAAACGAGCTACATTGCCATTATTTTTTGCATTTATAATGAGGGGAAATGGGACTTTTAAAGAACCATTAGAATCATCATGCACAGATCCCAATGGTTTATAGTTGCGAGTCGAATCAAAAATATAATTATCTTCGTTTTCATTCCCAAAATCACCTATCCTAGATGCATCAACGACATCCCCTGCATACTCACAAATAAATCCACCTGCCCGAATGGGATCCCAGGACCTAAGTCCCCATCCTCTATTCTTCGTTTTAAAAACTTCCAGACGTACCTTCAGACCAGCTTGAGATATTCGGTTCCTGCAGTTAGGAGGACACGCACAGGTAGGGCCACATTCATGTATCAAGGAGCTGTAAGACATTAGGACACCAACTGATGTATAAGGGAGATATCCCCCATTTCTCTGGCTGCAAGGGCAGCTACTACTGCCTGGTTGACATCCATTCAGGCAATGACAGCCTGAAAAAGGCTTAGGAGCGGAAAAAGGCTTCGAGTACTTTAGTATAGGACTGTATGTGAAGTAAGCAGGTCCAATTTCATCATCAACTTCATTCAAAAGAGAGACCGGCAGACTCTCTGCACCTGATGTTATATCAGGATGGATGAACCCATTCCTTGAGGCGTTTCCATACTTCCATTGCTGAATTGATTTCCACAATGTAAATGCTTCAGGTTGCCCGGGTTTTCTAATCAATTTGTACTTGAAAACATTACATCCTGACTTATTTTTTTCTATCCACGACTCCTCAATTTTGTAAAGGCCATCATAAACATAGATCTTCCCATTCGAACAGCTAACATCCTTCACACCCCGTATGACTCTTATTTCACTGGCCTTATGCAGACTCTTTTCCAAAGCAAGATTCCCTCTTTCAAGTTTCTGATCAAACACTTGCCCATCTTTCCTCTGCACTCCACCCTGGCCAGTGTAAATCAACATATTTCCGTCACCGCCCTGATCATCATATCCTCCAGACGAGACAATGCTGACGGCCAAAGGTTCTTCATTCATGGTAAGTTTGGCACCCATATAATCTATCCCAGCCATAATCGGAGCATGTAACCCCACGATACACAACTCCATTCTAAAGAAGAAAATATCACCCACTTCAACTCCGGGTACATGCCCGATCCTCTTCGTGCTATTTGTCCGAACACCTTTGGCCATCAAAACTGTACCAGCCGTCAGGTTCGGATGTTTAGAAATCACTGGAGATGCTTCTTCGATTTGAGTAAGCCTTCTCCTGACCAAATCAAATACCAAGAGTATCGTACCAGCTACCTCCTTGTCACCGCTGGTTCTTTTAAAATCATCCAATTCGTTAAGCTTAAATGAAGTAATAAGGTTATTAACTGTCGTCTCAACAACGTTGTCTCCATTGCTGTCTCTTTTCTTCCTTGGCTGGCCATTTCGTTTCCCTGAATTGCTGACATTATCCACATCACTCTGATTCTGAGAATCAGCATACCCATCTTCTATAGATACGCTTCCTGATGCATAAGTAGTAGTCCTATTGGATTGCTCCATTCGCTCTTTAGCTGGGTTTATTGGAGTTCTAAAGGGATTCAGTGGAACAGGAGACTGTACACGGTTCCCAAAACCGAATTTCCCTGCTTGGTCGGGCACACTTGATGTGGTGTGTTGAGAAGAGAATGGGTAAAATGGTTGGACCCCGCATGGGAAAGGTCCAGTTGGTGGAACACACACAAAGGGTGCTGGCTGGGGACTTGAGATAGATGACATACCAGGTGCGGTTGGGAATACGGGGACAAGACATCTCAACGGCTTCAAATCCAAAACCCTGGACTTATCAATTGATCCAGGTGGAAGATTGGACTCTGACCCCAAATCTTGGTCCATTTAACCACTTCACAGCACACTTTCTATAAGTTTTCGAACAATCAACTCACTCGTCAAATTATGCACAAAAGTCCCTAGTAAGTAATAACCACTACTCAACGCTCTTCTTGTCCACCATAGAAGGAAAGACTTTTTTTCCTCGATTATGATACAATTGACAACGGTAAATGCAGTCAAAGAAAAAACACGATCAAATTAATTAAGCCCTATAAATAACAAACCCGTACTCAAAGGCTTAAAGGTGCTAACTTTAACTCATACTCAGGTACAAATACTCTTCCTGCAACATGAAACAAATGCTATTAGCAAAATGGCACAAAATCAGAAGTAAAAATAAAATCATTAATGATGGGTACAGAAAAAATTCCTACACTTCACCCTAAAGACCCATTTGCAAATTTTGCAAGAAATGAGGTTGAAACCCATAAAATACAGGAGCAAATGTACGGAACAATAAAACCCATTTCGAAATCCATGGCCAAGATGCAACTTTTACATTGAGGTCTCAAGAGGGGACTTAAATCAAGAAGATAAAAATAAAAATACTTATTAAGTTTAACATTAAATTAAGATTAAAAAAGTTTATAGCTTTTGTACTAAAGCATAGATACGAGGTTTAATTGGTTAAAAAAACAGAGAAAAATAGACCTTGAGATTGGGTAAAACCTGGGGTTTAGAGATGAAGAGGACACGGACAGATAGAGACCCTAGTTCAAAGTGTTTTTGGCGAATATACTGTTCTTTAAATCCTTTTGTATATACTGTTATTTCATTGGATGCAAAGAAGTGAATAGTCATCAAAATTTATGATGTTTTTACTGAAAACTGAACCAATAATTGAAGATCCCACTAAAAAGTCTTTAAATCCGGATGATACCTTATAACAATCAAGATTATGTTTTTTTTTTTTTTTTTCTCGAAACAACTAAAACTTATCTCATTTCAGCTTTTGGAGGATAAAGATTTCTTGTTATTTTGATTAGTTTTGATTTTTCATGTTCTTTTTTTTTTTTCACAATTGGAAAAAATTTCAGACACAATGGTAAAAAAATTTATCACTTTTATTGACAATTTTCAAGCAAAACAAAGTCAAACGAATGATATTCAGTATAATATTTTTTTAAATCTTTTTTTTTTCTTTTTTTGCAATTGGAACAAATAAAAAAATTATCAATTTAATGGACAATTTTCATGAAAACAAAGTTAAACGGACACCGAACTTTCAACATTTTTTAGGTGTAAAATTATATCAATCAAACACTATTAATTACAATTATTAGTAAAACAAATTTTAAACAATTTAATTCCCGGTAAAACATTTTATTTCAATGCAAATTCCACATTTGCAATCAACGGACCCTGATGTTTATTTCTATCAAAGTTCAGTAAAATCTCTAAGATCATGTTTGATCGTGTTATATTTTCCTTGGAAGATGGAAATTAAATTTCATTTCCACTTTTTTGCACGTTTGATTGGCTAAATTTTTCATGGAATTGATTTGCCACATTTTCTCGATTTTACACAGTTTCTTGATTTTTAAGGAAAAGTTATTCCCATGAGTTTGGTGTGGAAAAGCTTTTTTAGGCAACTTTTTTTTAAAATTTTTTTGGCAATTGAAACAAATTTTATCCATTTGATGGGCAATTTCCATAAAAACAAAGTCAAACAAATACAAAAAGATCCAAAATTTCAATATTTTTCAAGTGAAAAATTATATCAATCAAACACAATTAATTGACATACACACTAGTTCTAAATAATTCAATTCCCTGAAATTCATTTTCTTTTCACCAATTTCATTCTTACAATCAAACGGACCCTAAAATTATACAAATTTTATACTTGTACACACTTGGTACACAACCCTATCACATGTGAGTGGGTCCCACAATGTGAGAAGGTTGTAGCATTTCTCAAAATTATTACTAAGAAAAATTATTATTAATAATTTATCATTTACGTCAAATCATTTTAGTTAATATTACGAAATGTGACAAGTGTTAAGCACATCTTAAATCATCCTAGGGGAAATAATATAAATAATTTAATCCGTACTATCTTAAAAGAGTGCATCCGGATGTTACTGTTCATTTGTGAAGCATTTCTCTTTCCCGTTTTATCATTGGTTTTCCCATTTTCTTTCCTATTTTATCATTCCCACATAGCCAACCCTCCGTGTACTGTTCATTTATGTGGCATTTTATTCCCTATTTTATCCTTCCTACAATTGTTGATTGATGCATTCATGCAACTGTTGAGGCAATCTGCCAATTACTATTCATTTGTGAAGTATTTTCCTTTCCCATTTTACCTTTTGTGATTTACTATTTATTTTATAATTATCCACTGTCATCCACGCGTCTCTTCAAAATAAAATGGTACCATGGACTTTTTCATTGCCTACAATTGTTGACTGAGTTGAAGACAAGAAAAAGAAAATAAGTCATGTAATAATTGTAATTATAAAAAAAAAATCTACAAACCGACATGACGCAGTAATATAAAAAAAAACCTACAAACCGACTCTTTGAAGAGAAAGCATCAATTGTAGTTGATATTTTATCCCTATTTTGTTAAACAATTTTCTTCTCCATTTTATCATCCACCATTTGTTGGGGCAAATTTCTTAAAAAATATGTATTGATTATTACTAAGAAAATAGTTTTTTTTGTAAATGAAAAAAAAACATATGAAAATTAAATGAATTGTGTATGAAGATTGGAGTGATTTACTGTTATTATTATTATTAAAGAAAAAAAATTGCCAACTTGAGAAAGAAAAAAATATAGAAAACCTCTGCATGTGGAGGCACAGCTTGTGAGAGAAAAATATAGAAAACCTCTGCGCGAGGAGGAATTTGCCTCCACGTGTGAATTTGCCTCTGTGTGTGGAGGCACGGTACCTCCGCACGCGGAGGAATTGTCCTCCGCGCGCGGAGGCATATTTTTTTTTTATTTTTTTTTTTTGATTCATTATATACATACAAAAAATTAGAATTTCTTCCGTGTCACCGCAACCATACCTTTTTTTTATTTCTTATTTTTTGCTAATAATTCTACTTATTTACATTTCACACAAACTATAAATACAATTTCATTTATTAATAATTTAATTTTAAAATATTAGAAAATATTCAATTCAATACATACATGAAAATCAAATTTCCTTTCGCCCGAGCCCCCACGAGGGGCGCTGCCCACTCGACCCCCGCAACCTGACCGGGCAGGTCGATCCCCGTCGAGGGCAAGGGGCGCTGCCCCTGTGACCTCCACCCGTTTTTTTTCCCAATTATATATACCTTGCATATAACATTCTAGTATAAATCGTCAAAAAATTATTACATATTTTGCAATTAATTCGTACATTAAAGATGCAATGGTCTTTTCTATATGCAAAATA
>CAIGRO010073858.1:0-12572 GCA_903798355.1 Fraxinus baroniana
GATTGATTTGTGATTTACATATTTATTATTATGATTTGTAAATTGCTATGAATGAATAATGAAATTAATGATGAATTTTCAAGGAGTTGTTGGAAATTCTTGAATTTGAATGTGAATGGATTGTATGGAAACTATGGGTTTATGTTGGTTTTAGACTCAAAATGCTTAAAAAAAAAAAAAAAAAATACATCCGAAAGGAGAAAAAAATGAAATAAGATGGGAAAATTCAAAAGGACGTCTACACTTTTTTTTTCTTTCTTTTTTTAATCGGATTAGATTATAATTGTAAATTTGTTGCAAGTGCTAATTGATAACTATATTGTAATAACATGTATGTAAAATTCTTTTCGATATTTCATCACTACAATATAAAAGGAGCAAAACACTTTGTACCACGTGTTGTAATTGCCGAAATTGTTACTAAATTAACTTCTTTTTTTTCGCCAAATACTAAATTTCTGGAATTAATGTCGATCACTACCTAGGGCATTGCCCCGGACTGCGCCCCCTCGATCCAGTCAAGTCGATCACCGTTTGGGACGTTGCCCGAATCCCATGAGAGTGTTGCGACCGCAACCCCGGTGTTGTCCCCGCTGCCCATGTGTGTTTTAATATCGTTGTACTAATGTCATCCTTCTTATTAATATATTCATTAACATGTTCACTATTAAGCTAATATTCATCTGTTTTGATTTATATTGGTTGTTTATATGAATAATTTTCCCCTTTGTTTCTAACTTTTATTTGTGTATTTTTCGTTGGAAGTTTCGAGTTTTCTATTAAAGAAATTTTGCTAAATAAGATTAATTAATGATGTCTCTAAAAATAATAAAAAATCAGTCAATATTATTATGTAGCTAACTACATTACGACACGTGCGTCTCACTAGTTTATTTTAAAGAGTCAGTATTCATTTTAACTAATCAACAAATTTTCTGTCTTTAAAAACTAAAGCATTCGTTTGACAAATTTATAAATCAATTTATGAAAAGAAATAATATAAGTAAATTATTCAAGCTTATTCAAACAACACCCTATGTTTAGCTCATATTTATAATTATTCAAGTCGCTCTTTATTCACACATTTCAAATTTTACATGTATTATTCACTTATTCGTTTATCTTATCTATAATTCAAGCCACTTATAAACATTCCAAACATGCTTTATTCTTATTTGAATGGAGTCTAAACGAATTATTATGCAATCTCAGACCTTAATATCGGTGGTTGGAGTTTTCATAAAAGCAATTGGGTAACTGGCATAAATTGGTTCGTCACTTTCCCCTGCTTGATAATTATTATTTCAAAAAAAAAAAAAATTTACATACTCAGGGCCCGTTTGTCTCCTATTTTGGAAAAAAAAAAAAAAGAGTTTTGAATAGTATTTTTTGGAGAATGCGTGGTTGAAAAGTAAAGTAATTTTATTGATTCGTGTGTAGAATATTTTATTGAGTAAATACGTGGTGGAGATTGTTTACTGTAGCAAACAATGTTTGAGAAAATGAATGATAAACATGGATTCATTTTCAACTATATATTCACACAATAAAATATTCTGCACTTAAATTCAAAACTTTTTTTCCTACTTTTTAAACTACGTATTTTCGAAAAACCACTATTCAAAATTCTATTTTATCCAATTATAAATGATTGTCAAACATGGACTTATTTTCTTGGGCATGCTTGAGAGTTTTTATAACCGATTAATCCGTATTTGAGTGGCATCATTAATGAAAAGTTGGAAAAATCAGTGATTGTTAGTTTTCTGGGACACTGATTTTCGTGCTTCGAGTTTCTCATCTTGTCAAATCTGTGAAGTTGAACCATTTCTCAATTCATCTTCCAATTTTACCCTATAAATATTTATTTTCAATCCACATATTTTATTAAAAACTAACTGGTAAATAAAAATACATTATAATTTTATAAAAAAATTATACAAGAAATTATAAATTGAAAATTTCATTAAGGGACATATTTAATTTTACTTTTTTAAAAAAACTTTAAAAATCATACTATTATAAATTCACAAGCACGAGTTGAACTATTTTAAAAATCGATACTAAAAATCACCTCAAATCGGATCCCTCATAAAAAAAACTCAAATTTGATACTTTAAAAAATGTCAAAAACGAGTACCCAAAACTCCCAAGCAGATCGTTAGTCTTGTTAAGGATAATCCTTAAAATTATTCATATCCATTCTTGATATATTATAGTTTTTAACATAGTATATAATGGGGACAAGTGCATGTATGATATGTAATGACATGAACCGTTATAGAATCCAGAAGAGAACCAATAGTTGAAACATTCCTTTTACTCCTACTAGTGCTGATGAAGTGATTGACGAATCAACTGATGTTATCAGGGTTGGTTCTATGCCAATCGATATTACTAGGTTGAATCTTCTAGTTCCTATACGGTTGGAAGAATCCTGTTGGATCCTAGAGCTCTTAATATTGACGAGTTTGGTTCTTTTAGGAAAATGGATCTTGTAAAAGGGGCAATAAATGAGTAGAGTTGGATGATTTGGATGACTAATTGAAGCCTCCAACGCATCAAAGGCTATTTTTTTGAAGGTTATAATGTAGTATGGCTAGACAAAACATGGGATGCTCCAAGGGTCTATACCCAATGTGTTTCCATTTTAATGATCTTTTTGTTATCTTAAAAAGCGGAAGCAGAAAAATATGTCTACTTTCACATTATCATTTGTAAAAATGTCTCAAATTTTGTTCCATTTGAGAATTTATCCATTTTGCTAAAGTTTAGAGCAAAATGCCCTTATTAACATTTTTTAAATTTCACTAGAAAGACAAAAAATTTCATATGAATTAAAAATTGTGCTAGCAAATGGAATATAGACATAAGCTATACTAGATATTTGAAAAGTATTAATGTCAATCTACGCATTAAATGCTAACTTCTCTCAACGTCTCTTTCGCCAGTGTCAATCCCCATACATTAAAAACTTGTATAATAGGTGCTCCCAATCTAAAAACCTCACTTTTGACAGATGAAATATCAAGTGTCAAGATATTTAGATATCAAATGTCAATAACAAAGTTTCAAATGACAAGAATGCAATGGAATGTAGAGAAAAATGAAAATCAATCTCCCGTTAGTTCACCATGGTTCGTGTGCAAAACTAGAAGATGGATGACAGTAGATGTAGCCTTCAAGAATAATATTGTGTTTTTGATTGCTTTTGTGTTGTCGTCATCCCGTCTGATTTGTTCTCGTTGTTATGTGTCGTTTGTTGTAAAGTTGTTTGTCTAGTTACTTTTGTGTATCATAGAATTTTGTAAGTCATGTACTCCATTGGTTGTTTTATAATCTAAATTCGTGTTATGTTACTTTTGTTGCAGACCAACATTTCCAGCATTGACATGGCATTCTGGATAGTTGAATCCCCAAATCTCATTGCATCCCCCATAGTTGCATACACTATCAACACAACTACGGTGTGCTTCCATACGAATACCCGAATCGAATATGTTGTCCACATGCAATATGTGAATGCAAAACCCACACCAATCTCTAGCTTTGCTCATTTTTCACTATTATTCTCGACATTTGAAAAATGTCTAGACAACGTTTAAAATATCATTCTCGACATTTAGCCTCTGTTTGTCTATCATTTTATCAAACATTGTTTGCTACAGTAAACAATCTTCACCACACATTCACCCAATAAAATATTCTACACACAAACCAATAAAGTCACTTTAAATTTCAACCACACATTCTCCAAAAAATACTATTCATTACACCGTTTTTCTCCCACTAATGGAAGACAAACACACCCTTAAATACTTTAAAGAACGATATGTCGGGATTACACCTTACCATATATATATTTATCATCTTCTTCAACTACCATTATTGCAAAGAATTCATTGTCGCTATTAATCACATGATCAATACACAATTGTCTTTAGGATTATTCTATATGTACAAAATTGGTTATTACATGGATTACTTAAAGTCCAAGTGATAATGGAAGACAAACACACCCTTAAATACTTTAAAGAACGATATGTCGGGATTACACCTTACCATATATATATTTATCATCTTCTTCAACTACCATTATTGCAAAGAATTCATTGTCGCTATTAATTACATGATCAATACACAATTGTCTTTAGGATTATTCTATATGTACAAAATTGTTTATTACATGGATTACTTAAAGTCCAAGTGGCGCCCACCTATTGGAGGGGTGAGTCCAATAGGTGGGCGCCACTTGGACTTTAAGTAATCCATATAGTAAACTATGGAGTACCCTAGCATGGTCATTGTCTTTATTCCTTACTATGAAAGTCATTTAAAAATGATGTGACACGATTTGTGAGTAACACGCTGCAATCAACATGAAGTTTTTTAAGGTCCTCTAGTAATCTTACAAATTATATAGATTTTTTAGAGGGTGTTTGGTAGAGATTAAAATCGGATTAAAATTAAAAAAGTAGTCGTTATTATTGACATTTATTATACGAGTGAGACTCAATAACGACTATATTTTCAATTTTAATCCGATTTTAAACCCTCCCAAACAGGCTGTATACTAAACATGTTTGGCATCATTTTCTTTTTTCCCCAATCTTCAATTGGTCATTACCTGCTAGATAAAGCAAGAAATGTAACAAATGGATAATAACTTGCACATTAATGTTAGCTTTTCATGAAAGCAACTTCATTGCTTTGAGGACCGTGCTGCAGCCAAATAAAAAAAAATTGATTTTTTCACTTTTTCTTTATTGAGGGTAAAATGGACATTTTGATATCAAATTTGTCCATTTTTGCAATAATTATCAAAATGGTGGATATATTGTCACCACATTTTTTTGCTTGTTACACAACATTATAGATACACCCCAATTAAAACATATTTTTGATAAAGACACTACAAGTATTTTACGAATATAACCCTAGCCAAGTTAAGAAAAAAGATGTAGTACACCACATTAATGCCCTTTCTCATGTCTTTTCTTCCACCATTCTTATTTTTCATCCACAACTTTAAGCGCCATGTCACCTGTGCATGCAAAACTACTGTAGCTATATGTAAGCACAATCATGTTCATCAAATAACACCCCAGTCAAGACCATGATATCTTATTTTTCTTTTTCTTTTTTTAAAGACTTGTGGGGTGGGGAGTCGGGGTAGTATAATCTTGAATTTTCTTGAATTTGCGTATGCTATACTAGTTAAGAAAAACACCTGTATGATTTTTTTTCTAATTTCTTAGTAGGATTCAATGAGAAATAGCCATCAATGGTGAAAAAGGGAAAGAAAATACATACCCCAAAATTTACCTACTTCTATCTATTGATTTTTCTTTGATTTCACTCTTAATTGCTGCTTCTTTTTTTTTTTTTTTTTTTTTTTTTTTTTTCTCTGTTTAACCTGTGGTCCAACAATGGCAGTAGGATGCTGAGGAAAAAGAAAGAAAAAAAAATTTAAGTTTATGTTTGTGGTTGAACAATAATTTATTTTATTAAAAACTATGTAAATTTGCTTGAGACTATTTAAGTATATAAGAAAAATATTTAAAATTGTGGCGCTCTTAATAAAATTCGTAATGGTAATATAATTACCCTTATCAAAATTATACACATATTAATTGACAAGCTCTAATTGGACATTTTTGTAAATTTCCTTTTCAAAAATTGGATGAAATTTGTAACGTCTCGAAAATTTTAGAATAAAATTTTATTTGTTTTATATAGTATATTTTTAATATTTTGAAAAAAAAAGAGAGAGGACTAAGATGAAATATGTTTTAGAGGGCATTTGGTGTGGATTAAAATCAGATTTTTTAGTGGATTATGATAGAAGTTTTTGAAATGTGTGGTTGAAAAGATGCGAGACCCATGAAAGATGTGATTGATATTGATTGTTTGACTTTGACTTATATTAAAATCAGATTTTAATCCTACACAAATATGCCATTAAATTCCTATTTTATTTGAGCCAAATAATTATGTATCGATTGAGTGATAAATATTGATTTTGATAATGATAACATTTTTGTGATTTGAATAGAGTTTGATTGGAATCTTAATTTGATAAAGTTTAAAAGTAATCATAATTATATTTTTTGAAAACAATTCTTATTCAATTCCTTATATATATTGTTTTAAATTCTAATTGTATAAAAACTCAATTGAGAATTTCAACTGTAAATACCACAAGAATTCTCATTATTTCACCATATAAAATAAAGAGAGCCACTGCATAGAGAGAATGAGAGAAAAAAGTATAGAAGAAACAAAGATCTTTTACGCGCAAGATTTTATTCTTTTCAATATTTCAAAATCAATGTAAGATACTTTTGTGCAAGTTGATCATTTCTTTATACTTTTATATTCAATAATTTAAGCATGAATTGTTAGTGTACATTCAAGTTCTTTATTAAGAGATAAAATATCAAATGAAAATTTAAGAAGATCTAAGATGGGTGTGTCGCTTGGTCACCGATATACTCCATAAGAAAAGAATAATATGAAATATTTATTTTTATTGTTATATAATTGTGTATAGGAACTGCACATATTTTATTGGGTATTTTTAAATAATCGCTCTTACAAAATTTTACAGGTTAGCTCGAGTCGATTGGAATTTATGTGGAATGGTGATGCGGCTGCCAAGACAAATTGAAGAAGTAAAAAAATTAAGTTTTTTTTCTTTAATTTATTAGTAAGCTTTAATTGTTCAAATGCACATTATTTATTTAGTGATTATGTTATTTTCATAACGATACAATTTCCATGTTTAGTTTAAATTTAAGGATTTTTCAGTTATATTTTTTATTAAAGAATATTATTTTATCGTTCAGCTTTTGATACAAAGAAAATTGAATTTTTGATAACACTTCAAGATTTCTGAAATTCTGGGGTATTACAGAATGAGTTAATTTCACAAACGGTCACTGAAATTTTAATTTGTTTCGAATGACCGTTATGATTTTAATTCAAATTTAAAGGACCAAAATACGTGGACATAAAAACTTGACACCTCAAGTGCAAATTAATCACCTGTTGGCACTTAATAGCAAGAAATTTCCTCTAATGGTATACTAGTGTCACGTGAAAACTGATGGCGAGTCCTTTTGATGATGGCAATGACTTAAAAATGAGTTATGATCTGTAACTACACGACAATCTTTTGAAGTTTTGAACACGTGTCTATGAAGCTTGAAAGACAATTTAAGACATATATAACTAAATGAAAAAAAAAAAATTATAATCGATAAAATGGTACAATGAAATCAAAAATTGTGTTGAAATTCTGGACAAGAATCCCACTAATGATCCTCGACACATAGTCGTTAACGATTAATGACTACAATATCATTGGTAATGTTGTTGATAATTATCGTCCTTCCATTATTGATTATTGTCGGTGAAGTATCTATCTTTCTTCACATTTTTAATATTTATCTTGACAACTTAAAGTTCTTTATATTTTAATTAAAAATTAAAGATAGAATAATGATCAATCGAAGAATCGTCGATGATTGCCGACTATTGGTAATATCCTACTAATATGTGTTAGTGATGGCTAATTATATTATTGTCATTCTTTGTATACATTATTGACAAATATTAGGCCTCCACTTGAATTTTTCATATTTTAATTTATCTTTTTATTATCTAATGTTTAAAAAAAAATGCATAATTTTAATTTATTTTTTATCGGTATTTTTATGTTAAATAAAAACATAATAAAGTTTGTTGAACATTACAAAATTATATAAGTCATTTTCTTATATATATATATTACTTATTGTTTTTTTCTCTTAAAAGTTTCACATGACAAAGTTATAACTAAAAAAAATGATAATTTAGCCATTTATTTTCCTTCTGAAAAATATAACAAAATCGAATATAATGATATAATTTAGTATGCTAAATTAAGCCTATGTTTGGTCCCTATTTTTTTAAAACTCACTTTCAACTGCACATTCTTTTATAAAATAATTTTACAAGAAATCGATAAATTTTTAATCACATATTTTTCAACAAAATACTATTTTAAAATGCATTTTGGCAAAAAAAAAAAAAAAAATGTGGCTCAAACAAGAGCTGAATATATATTGCATAAATGTTTGGAATTCATTACTTTTTTCAAAGTTTAGGGACCTACTTGATTTAATAACACGACTACAATGATATTGCCCCCTGATTGAGCGACAATGTTTAGAATTCGTGTGTGTTTGTCTCTCATTATTGTAGAATAAAGAGAGTAATGAATAATATTTTTTGAAAAATGTGTGGTTGAAATTTAAAGTAGCTTTATTAATTTATGTGTAGAATATTTTATTGGGTGAATATGGTGAAAAATTTTACTGTAGCAAAAAATGTTTTGGAATAATGAAAGACAAACGGGTCTGAATTTTTTTTTTTCAAACATAGCCACAAATTCGTCCAATAAGTTAATTTTGCACATAAATTAAAAAATATATTTACTTTTTAATCACATATTTAAAATCACTTTTTACAAAATTTATTCATCATATTAGGGTTCACAGTGGCATAATGTAGTATGATAAATTAAATATTATTTAAAAAAGGTATAGAATTCATTTGTACTTTTTCAAAGGTTAGGGACCTATCTGCAATATTTCTTATTTCAAATTAAGAGCATGCTAAATACTAATTGCGCACTGAAATACATAATAGGGATGTTCATGCTAAGAAATAAGACTTAAGGATCATGTGTACACTTCAGTCAAAGGTCAGGGACCATATGCTCTAAACTCTCTGCAATAAATTGAAAGATTCCTTTATTTTCAGTTTCAGTGTGCCCTTTCTTTAGTTCACACTTCTCAGTCCTTCTCTCCCTCTCTCTGAATCCAAAAGAATGCCGGCACTCAGGAGTTAGCGGTGTAATTGCGTCAGCGCTCCGTCGAGACCACCGAGTGGGTATATCTGTTCATCACTTTAAGTGCCTTTTTCTTTTCACCTCGTTTTTAACGTTTTTTTTTTTTTTTTTTTTTTTTTTTTTTTTTTAGNTTTTTTTTTTTTTTTTTTCTGTTTAAGAGCTTTAAAAATTGGCGAAGAGGGGAAATTGAGTGCATGCATCGTTAATGCTGCTCCCATTGGAGTTTTTGCCCAATTTTCATGAATTTCATGTGGCATTTTCGGTTCGAATTTTCGGTTATACACACCGTTTTACGCGAAAGATTCATATGGTTATTTGTATTATGAACGCTAGTAATTGTTGTTTTTTTTTTGGGTTTAATTTCACAACATTTTAGTATTATAATATTTTTGATTAAATGGTCAATCATCATTTGTACTTCGTAGTTTTCAGGACGTGAGCAAGTAAAAAACATATTTTGCTTCTTTGGGAAGCCCAATAAATAATCTTGAGATGGTTAGTATCAATGATTATCGAAGTTAATTTATTTTTATATTTTATGGTGCAATGCAAGGTCTTCAAGTTTTCTATTGTCTGCATTTCAATTTTTAAAAATTGTATGTTTTCATCTGTAGTGTGAGATAGTGGACATATCAGACAGTGAAGAAGACTCTCCGATGCAAAAAAATGTGGCTGACATTAAACCAGAGCTCGACTATTTAGTGATACTTCACGGTAGAGTCTTGTTGTCCTCAAGGGATATTGCGGTATGGTTGCTACTTGCTATTTGTTATTCAAAGAACAGGCTCCTCCGGTTACCTAAAACTACCGTCTTTGATTTGGGATTTTAGAAAATTTAGCTTTATGTTAAATATAAATTGCTGTGATTCCAGTTGTATGCAGCATAAGAATCTTTAGCAACTGCATTTTGTAATTGACTGCATTGCGATTCTTGTGGTAAATTATACACGAGTTTATTTGTTGATATTTTTATTTTCCTCTGTGTGTATATTTTTCAGCAGGATAATTTTGCAAGCTCTTCTGGAAGCAACTATTCTAGTAGGAATTATCCCTACCCATTCTCTCCCTCTCTTGTTGACAAAGCAATTGAGGAAAAGGGTGTGTTTTTCTTCTCTAACTCTCCATATCAAGCTTCATGTTTTTCAAGATTAACACTCCTTTTAGTGCTTATGTGTTTTGTTTTACTCTGTGTCTCCATTGCTTTTGAATTCATTTCCTTGTCCTTATAGGTGGAGACGATGTTGATCTACTATTGGAGTCTCTCTTTGCATATCCAGTAAGCGCACTTATTTCTATCCATGCTATCTTTCTCTTTCTAGTTTCTTAGCCAAGATGACTATGAACTAGGCTATTCATCGTTTTTTATTCCAAGAATCATTACTAAGTCACTAGTTTTGTTACTTAGCTCTTTGAATTTTATGTGTTAATTCTTTTGCATTTAGCCCCTGTTTGACACCATTTTTTTTTCTCGTTCTCAAATTTTTCTCCTTCTTCCCATCAACCACACATTCTCTAAATAAAATAATATTACACACAAATCTAAAACTTTTCATCACTTTTCCACCATATTACTATTTCAAAAATTCTATTCTCAGTAAAATGAGATCCAAACACAAGCTTAGTGTGGTAACTTGAAATTTTAGCCCATGTTTGGGCTCCATTTTATTTCAAAATGCATTTGTCTCTCTCTTCCTTTCAACCAAACATTTTCCAATAAATAATATTACACGTAAACCCAAAACTTCTCTTTCTTTTTTAGCCACACATTCTTTAAAATATCACTATTCCAAAATACATTTTTTCCAAAAACTAATTTTAATGGAGCCCGAACAGGGGGCTTAATGTCATTCTTGGCCAAGCAAGGAACATTAACCTTTATATAACTGTAATTATGTTTTAACTCGTTTTGTTGCTAGTTTTGATGGTAATCACTAATCAGTGACTGTCTCCGCTTCATTTTGTCTTTGATGAAGTTCCTGCCTTTTCTTTGTAGGACAACCTTTTGAAACTTGAATCTTTATGTGCAAGTCCTCGCCATCTCTTGCATAAATGCACTGATGAGTTCATGCTTTCATGAATTTAAATCGAACAATTAGTTGACATTTAAAGTCTATCTGTCGTTATTATCGACGGTAACCTAGACATAACTTAGCATTGTATTGTATTTGATGTGTTCCCTGCCTTCTCTTTGCAGGTAAGCCTTTATTCAAACTGTTCATGCTCATTCCTCACTAGCTTTTAAGCACATTTGCTGATAAATCATGCTTGTGTGTATCTAAATGATTAAATCAATAAATTTTTTGTCTTTCATTTGCCCATGTGTTCACTTAGTTTGAAATTTTGAATATATATCAGCTGTTAAAATAGCTATTAATTGGCTGATTTATTGATATGTTTACTGACACAAAGCTCAATTATGCTTGTAATTATTAATTCTATTGAACTTACCCACCTCCCCTTGCGTTTAAATTAATAGGCACTTCAAAACCCAAAGACTGAATCTTTTGACGATGCCATATTCCATGACAAGGATGAGTTAGCTGCAGATGTTCATGGTAGAGAGGTACTTGTCCTTCAAATTTTCTAAGTAAAATAGCCTTTAATCCAATTTGTGACCTGGTTTAATTTGAAGCTTTTTATTTTTTCATGGGCGATTAGGTTTCTGTTCTTTTATTTGTTAACATTTATAAATCTTCCTTTATGTCATATTTGTGTCTGTCTGAGATGTATCTTCCTTTGAGTTTTGTATTTTTTTCTCGGTCTCTTTTGCTTTATCAGAAAGATTCAATTATTCAGTTTCTTATAAAAGGTTTCTAAATTTTAATGTTCTGGTTTTAAATAATTCACTAGACGTCCTTGGAGGGCAAATTTAGACTTATCAACACGAACATGGATCCCTTATATATCATACATTGTAAACGTTGAACCGAGTTCGTGAACCGATTTTAAAATTAGCAGGCTCTTCATAGATCAGAATCTTCGGATTCTCTTGATAGCTTGTTTGGTGATGGTGGGGATACAAGCAGTCACAACAATATTGGCAAAGATGTTCAATTAAAAGAGGTAACGTGATAGTAAGTTTTTCGTTCATATTGAAAGAGGTAATGGTATAATATTGTACACGTGGTGGATTGACTTTCACTGTCTTGCAGGAACCTCATGTGGGCAGTACAATCATTGACGAGAAGAAAGCAAACTTGTTAAAAATGAGTTTCTCTATAGATGAAGTGGAGTTTGCTATGGCTAGACTTGGTATGTGGGAATCTCCAAACTCTAAAATATTATGCCTTTTGCTATCTACATGACAAGGAAAATGATAATTGTCACTGATTTTTTACCTTCAAATACTTGCTCTTATTTTAAATATGTATATCAGCTACAGCCCTCTTGGTTGATTTACCATACAATTACAAGCTTGTACAGTCACGCATATTTTGCCTTCTAATATTCTTTGTTTTTGTTTCAATAAGCATCCTTTATTTGTTTGCGGTTGCATGGCTTATATAATGAGATCAATACCTAATTTTTGAGATGCATAAAGATCATACAAGTCAGCTTGTATAACAAATTGGCTCATTAGTCTCATGTTGTGTAACAAGTTATCCTTGTGTTTCATAACAGGTGAAGATGCTTCTATTCATGAACTAGTGGACATCATCATTGCTGCACGGATGGC
>CAIGRO010073880.1:5625-17475 GCA_903798355.1 Fraxinus baroniana
TGGTGGAAATAAAAATCAAATTTTTAGTAAATTTTGATAAAAGTTAAAAAAGTTATGAATTCCATGAAATATATTATTAAAATTAATTGTTAACTTTGATTTAGATTTCAATCGATACCAAACACGAATTTAAAAAAAAAAAAAAAAAATATCAAAATTTGTGGGGGGCACGTGCCCCCCTAGGACCCCCCTTGTGTCCGCCCCTGGATATAACCATGCTACGCATGGTTCAATTTTATAGTCGTTGGGCTGTTTTTTTATTTGAAATATTATGTTGATTCATGAAAAGTTCATTCATCAAATATTCAAACTTCTTAAAGTTTTCAACAAGTTCAATTAGGAAGAGTCAATTGTGTTTGTATGCTTCTTCCTTGAAAGCTTGTCAATCCTTTAAACTATTTGTCGGAAATCCTAAAAGCATACTAGATGAAGCAATTTTTAGGACAGCGTATCATATATGTATTCGAGCTCCATTCTTTATTTCATCTTGTTCTTGTTCTTGTTTCCATCTTCATCTTCTCCTCTTCAATATTTCTAACAATCTAAAAACGATAATTTACATTTACTGCAATGGAGATGAAAACTATGTTGACTACTATCAAGTTGATGAATCAAGATTTGGTTCGTGTGGATTGCTTCGATGGAAACAACTTCACGTGATGGCAAGACAAGATTAAATTCCTACTAACGGCGTTGAAGATCTTCTACATACTTGATCCAAATTTAACATCATGATGAATCAAGATTTGGTGCGCTTTGATAGATTTGATGGATCAAACTTCACAAGATGGCAAGACAAACAGAATTTCCTTCTAACGGCGTTAAAGATCTTCTATGTACTTGATCCAAACTTGGAACCAATTGCCGATGCAATCGAAGAAGATACGGAAGAAGTTCGTGCCGATAGAAATAAGAGGCAAGAGGACAAATTGATATGTCCCAGTCACATCCTAAATGCTATTTCGGATCTGTTGTATAATCTCTACACTAACACCATTTCGGCAAAGGAAATATGGGATCACTTGAAAAAAAAAAGTCGAGGAGGAAGGTACCAATAAAATTTCTTATATCTAAATACTTTGATTACAAAATGTTAGATAATATTCATTTATTGCCTCAAGTAGATAAATTACAAGTCATTGTCAACAAATTAAAAGCAGTGAAAATCGAACTTCCCGAATCTTTTCAAGTGGGAGCAATTATTGCTGAACTCTCGGGGACTTGGAAATAATATAGGAAGAAGATTCTTCACAATTCTGAAAAATTATCTTTGGAGCACATTCAAAAACATCTTCGCATAGAGGAAGAATCAAGAGCAAGACATAAGACTGAAAATTCTTATGATGACTCTTCTAAAGCTAGTGTCGTGGACAATGTGAATAACTTTAACAAGTACAAAAAGAAAGGGAAACCTCTTGGTCTTAAAAAGGATCGAGGGAAATTCACAACCAAGTCCAAAGGACCTTGCTATGTTTGTGAGAAATCGAGACACTATGCAAAAGGTTGCAGGCACGAAAAGCAACAAAAGAAGGAGGGACAAGTGCATTCTGTTGATGAGATTATCGCTATGGTGAGCAAAATCAATGCAATTCATAGTAAGGTTTCGGGTTTGTGGTATGATACCTGGCTACCTATGCAACCATCCATGTATGTTATGATAAGTCTATTTTCAAAACATATCATGACATTGATGGTCAAGAGATCAAAATGGGAAATGAAGGAAGATCTAAAGTGAATGGAAAAAGGAAATATGGAGATCATCTACAATTTGGGAAAGAAGATTACTTTCACCAGTGTCCTTCATATATCGGAAATGAATAAGAACTTAGCAAGTGGGATTCTCTTGGAAAAATAGAGAATCAAATATGTATTTGAGTCACGAAAACTTGTATGAACCTATAATGAGTATTTTGTTAGAAATGGCTATTCACTTAAGGAATGGTCAAACTTTATACTTTTGAGAATGATTCTAATAAAAACAAATCTTTTGCTTATAATATTGATTCATTTATTTTATACAATGTGAAGTTGATAACTTAGAAAATTGTGAAACATGTATTAAATCAAAGATGATTAAAAAGCCATTTCATAGTGTAGAAATAAATTCTCAATTACTTAAACTTGTGCATTCCGATATATGTGAATTGAATATCATGCTAATAAGAGGAGATAATAGATATTTTATTACATTTATTAATGATTGTTCTAGTTATACTTATATTTATTTTTTAAAACATAAAGATGAAGCATTCAATGCATTCAAGGTATATAAAGCACAAGTTGAAAACCAATCAAGAATAAACATAAAGACTCTAAGAAGTGATAGATGTGGATAATACTTCTCTAAGGTATGCAAACTAATCAAATCCCTATAGGGTTTAAAACGAGCCCCTAAAAAATGGCATGAGAAATTTGATATGACTATTAAGTAGGGTTGTAAATAGATCGAATATGGACCGGATCTGTCTATATCCGATCTGATCCAATATGAATAATTACCATGTTCGATCCGACAATTCAACAGATATTTGATTTTTAAATCCATATCCGTTTTGCTATAGTATGTGATATTCGATCCGAAATTAAAGAAATTAGGAAAAAAATAATGTTGGAATCAACTTTTATTTATTTATTTTTTTCCAATTTGTTCAATTCTTAAACAGGTTTAATATTTATAAATTCTCAACTTTTTATGTTTTGAATTTGATGATTTTTTTATTTTAGTCACAAATAACATTGGGGGTGGGGTGGACATGAGTTGAGTCAGTTTTTGTCTCAACCTAACATGATCGATTTGATCATAATTTAACCCAACCCAATCCAACCCGTGTAAAGGTTGAAACCCTACCCAACCCAACTCAATCAAGTATCGATCGGGTTGAGACTTGATTGAGTTGAGTTGGTCGGTTTAGGACAACTTGTCAATAAAGATTTATGAGAGTCGAGTTAGGTGGATTTATAATTGACTCATAACTTATATAATATTAGGTCTCCATAATTGCAACGATTAAAAAAATTTAAATTATTTTGGCACTTCATGCCCGAAAATATTACATGGACATATTGATATTAAATTATATGAAGCCAACTAGCCAATAAATGTTTTTGACAATTAAAATATTTTTGTATTGTGTATTTGGTTATACTATTTTTCGTAAAATGCAATCTATCCAAGTCTTATAATATTATTGTAAGAGTTTCCATGTCTTATGCTATGTTCAAGACTTCTCGTGTATCGCGTTCGTGTATATAGAACCTATTTAATTAGTAGTTTATAATTTGTGTATGATTTCCTCTAACTTTTCAACTATTGCACTAAATTTTCCCAACAAGAACTGACTTTTCAATTTAGATTTTTCTGAATATTGTAGCTCTTGGAGGATGTGTGAAGAAATAGAGTGACTTAATTTCGTCCAAACAATATCATAACACAATATCATAACACTTGTAAAGTTTATAAATATAGTCGGGTTGGGTGGACAGATTTATTCGATTTTCATGAGTTAATCTATAACCCGACCCGACTCGTCCACACAAGCAACTCACCCAACCCATGTAAAAAAAAAAAAAAAATTGACCGAAATCGGTCTGGTTTGTTCGATTTTGACGAGTTCGGTCAGGTATTGCTCACCCCTAAATAATATGTCATAAAAATATTTTTACCAGCTC
This sequence comes from Fraxinus baroniana, assembly GCA_903798355.1. Taxonomy (NCBI): domain Eukaryota; kingdom Viridiplantae; phylum Streptophyta; class Magnoliopsida; order Lamiales; family Oleaceae; genus Fraxinus; species Fraxinus baroniana. The sequence continues at coordinate 9,295 of CAIGRO010073880.1, forward strand.
AATTATTTATAACAAATTGGATCGGATTCGGATCACAATTTAATCTATTGACAGCCCTACTATTATGACATATGGTTTTACTCATAATTCGGTTGATAAATGCTTGTATATCAAAGTTTATGATAATATTATTACATTTGTATGTCTTTATGTAGATTATATGTTAATTATTAGTAATGACATAGAAGAGGTTAAAGAAATAAAGATATTTCTATCTTTCATGTTCAAAATGAAAGATTTTGGACAAGTGGACACTATACTTGATATCAAATTTAAGGATGGTGTGGGTTATACCAATCACATTATGTTGAGAATGTGATAAATAAGTTCAAACATTTGAAAATTAAATAGGCAAATACCCCATTAGATTCAAGTATCAAGTTAGTAAAGAATGATGAAAGATCAAGGCAATCGAGAGTCTTATGTACGCGATACAATGTACAAGACCTCATGTTGCATTTACTACGAGTAAACTAAGTAGGTTTACTAGCAATCCAAGTTCGGAACATTGGAAAGCCATAAGAAGGGTTCTTGATTACTTAAAAGAACCAAACATCATGGACTATAATATACAAAGTTCCCGATTATTCTTGAAGGTTATACCGATGCTAGTTGAATATCGAGTGCGGGAGAAAATAAGTCTACTTTAGGTTGGATGTTTACTCTTGGAGAAGGTGAAATTTCTTGGAAGTTTAAGAATCAAACATACATTACACACTCAATAATGGAGTTCGAGTTTGTAGCATTGGCCAAAACAGGAAAAGAGGTTGAATGGCTAAATGATCTTCTTTATGAAATTCCTTTAGGTGCAAAGGATATTTTTTCGATACCTATTTTGTGTAATAGTCAAGCCACCTTAGCATGATAATATAATGAAATATATAATTGAAAGTTTAGACATGAGTCTAAGATATGAGTATGTGAGAAAATTAATCAAGCATGGAGTACTTTCTCTCACATATGTTAAGTCTAGTGAAAATTTAGCCGATCTGTTGACTAAATATCTTACAAGAAAGATGGGGTTGAAACTCCTTGATTAAAGTTCACCAACGATGGTAACCCTATCTAATTTTACTAAACATGTATATCTAGGTTCAAAAAGTAATAACAAGTCATTCGATGAGTGGATAAGTTTCAGCACTATTAACCTATTATAAAACACTTTCTTGAAAAATAGAGTTGGTTGTTAGGATTGAGGGAGGGATGAGTTAATAAAACTCTTAATGAGGTTCAGTACGAAGTGCGAGTATATCTAAAAGTAAAAAAAAATACTGAAAAAATCTCACTTAAGTGAACTTCGAGGTGGTGTCGTCTCAATAGAGAGTTATAATTTATCTCTTAAAGTTCAACGAATAAGATATGTGTAAGACCATAATAGCACTAAGCGAGTTTGAGGAACTTGTGAAAACATAACACTTATGTGTGTGTTTTCACCGGTATTATCACAAGGAATGACTTATTCAAAGTAATCATACTACCTGAAATCTCAATAATACTTTGTGAGATTTTTACTATGGTAAGATTCAAATCAAAAGTCATCGAATCCTTATGTCTAAGTGTTGCTAAGTTTGAATGTGATTGACATTATTTTGAATAAGTGGGGGATTGTTGTAAATTTATTCAAAATAATATTTTTATCTTAGTTTATGGGCATGAAAAGAAATTTATTTGGCCCAAGTTGATGAATTGAAAATAAATCGAAATGTGGAAAATTATGCATATGCGTACACATAGGCCAAATGGCCATGCATACACAAGGAATTGTCTACAGAAAATTGAAGCAATTTTGCTTCTACTATGCATACGCATAGTACAATTTTATAGATGTTGGACTGTTTTTTCATTTGAAATCTGGTGTTGATTCATGAAAAGTTTCCAAGTTTTTATGAATTGTTGGAACTTGTTCGAGGATATGGATGAAAATATTATAAATAGATGATAGATTTTCATTTTCAAATATTAGAAATAACAAGTAAATCATTATTTGAGATATTCTAATTTATTCATCAAATATTCAAACTTCTTAAAGTTTTCAACAAGTTCAACTAAGAAAAATCAATTGTTCTTTTATGCTTCTTCCTTGAAAGCTTGTCAATCCTCTAAATTGTTTGTCGGAAATTCTAAAAGCATACTAGAGGAGGCAAATATTGTTTTTAGGATAGTGTATTATATATGTGTAATTACTGAGAGCAGTGCTCTAAAAAGTGGTGCTTAAGTGTGAAGCAGGCGCAAAACGCCATACCTCGAGCTTTTTCACATTTTTTATTAATATTATCTTAAAAAAATTGCTTTATTTATTAATTTTTTCGCGTCTGTGTGCGGCATTTTTTTAATACACTTTTACGCTTTAATAATTAAATTATTTTTATACAGATTTGAAAATTTAAAATAATATTAAAATATGAAAAGCTTTTTATGTTTTTTTAAGTCTAGGCTTCATCTTGTCCGAAACTTAGCATCCACGTCACACACATTGATTGAGCGTAAATATATTTTAACTAAGGGCCCGTTTGATTGCAAGGGTGGAAAATGGGAGGAAATAAAATGAATTCCAGAGAAAATAATTGTTTAAAACTTGTTTACGAAGGAATTGTTAATTACGTGTGTTTGATTGATATAATTTTCCTCTCAGAAAAATTTTAAAATTTTGAATCTTTTTGTTTTCGTTTGGATTAGTTATACACGAAAATTGTCCATTAAAGTAATAATTTTTTCCATAATTGGTTATAAAATTTGTTTTCATTGCCAAAAAGAAAAAATAAAAAAAAAGTTCTTGAAAAATCAATTTTTTCATCAAAGTTTAGTGTTCGTTTGACTTTGTTTTACATAAAAATTGTCCATTAAATTAAAATTTTTTACAATTGGTTATGAAATTTATTTCCATTGAAAAAAAAACCTGGAATTGCATTTTTCCCACCAAAATGGTGGGAAAAGCAATTCCCCAAATTTGTGAAAAATAGGCGCGTGGAGGGCAGCCATGGAAAAAACTTTTCCTAGAAAATTTTGTTGTTCAGACATGTTAAAACCAAGAACTCAAAAATCAATTTCCAAGTTTCATGGAAAAAAATCACAATGGCACTAAAGTAAATATTCTGCCCAAAAGTTAATAATGGAAAACTTGGGCTAGACCAATGAATTGTTATTTTTGTATCTTTATTTGGAATATTGACAAAGTAGCAAGAAATGGATTTTTGGTACGTAACCAAATTTATTCGATATTTCTCTCAATACTGAGGCATATAAAGGCATATTTGATACCACCGTCGTAGAGCTAAACAGCTACACCTACTTGATCAACACTAGACTTCAATTCTATTCTACTAAAAAGATTTGAAGGAGCTCGTCTGCCAAAGAAAGGAACATCGGCTCTAATCATAATCATGTACAATACTAACTTTGAAAAGTCATGTGTGTGTGTTGATTTCAAATTAATGAGTAACAGGGAAGATTGCAAAATTTTTCTAAAGTCACATCATCAAAGTATGATAAAACTCACAAGATAGATCGCTTCTGATCAAATTTTGTGTCGTGATTTTTTTTAAACACAATAATTTATATTGAAAATTAGTTCTTCGAATAATTTGTATTGAAAGAAGTTCCATTCTATAAAGGAAGATCCCTTAACTCCAGCACAAAATCATGGAACCTGATTTTAGGCAGCATACTTACCTTAATAGCCTTGCAAATCACGGACAAATCTCTTGTATCAGTCAAGGATTATATTTAGCCTTTCTTCCTAGAATAGAGTCTATACTTCTGTATATATTCCCATGTAATATTCTGTGATTAGCGTGTGAAAAACATCTCTGTAACTTGAGCAGTAAATCATATTGAGAATTCTTAAATTTTCATCATGGTATCAGTAGAGTCAGCCTCTAACGAGACCTCGATCCCCCCACATATTGAGAATTCTTAAACTTTCATCATGGTATCAGTAGAGTCAGCCTCGAACGAGACCTCGAGCCCCCCCCTCTGAACAGATCCAGAATCCAATTTCCACCCCACCACCTTCCGCGAACAACTCCCTCATTGCTCTCAACGTTACTGCTCAACTAAATGAAAAACTCACACCCTCATCATTCCCTCAATGGCGTGCCCAATTTGAAGCCCTTCTCACAGGATATGATCTTCTTGATTATGTTACTGGTGATAAACCATGCCCTTTCCCAAACGATACTTCCATTAGCACTCCACAAAAAACCCACTGGATAAGGCAAGACAAACTTATCCTCAGTGCTATTCTGGCTTCCACGACACCTATAATCACTCATTTCATCTCTGCTACAAAAAAGCTAAAGAAGCTTGGCATAAACTGCACACTCTTTATGCAAGCAAATCTCGGTCCAGGGCAATGCAACTTAAGGAGGAACTCACAATGATTAAAAAGGGAAATCAAACTATTCAGGAATACCTGCATACTATAAAGGCCCTTGCCGATGAAATTTCTCTAATTGATAACCCTATTTCAGATGATGATCTGACTCTGTACATCCTCAATGGCCTGGGAAGTGATTTTCGTGAAATCGCAGCCCCAATTCGTGCAAGAGAGAAACCCTTATCGTTCGAAGAACTCCATGATCTCCTTCTTGGTCTCGACGCATACCTCAGACGGCTTGATTCCACCACCCAACAGCTGGTCGCTACGGCCAATTTCTCCAATCGGCGCTCTGCGTCCTCTTTCGGTGGCCAAAGCTTCAAGGGCTTCTCCAAGAATAGCACCGGTCGAAGTACCGGGTTTTCAAAGACAGATGGGCATTTGGGCCCTTTTCGCCCCAATAGCGGCCAAATAGAAAATCGAAGGCAGTTTAGGCCTCAAGGCCAGCGTAGATACACCCCCAAATGCCAACTTTGTGATGAATTGGGCCATACTGCCAAGTTTTGTTCCAAGGCCCAGTTTACAAACCCAATTGCAAATTATGCTAGAACCTCGTCTGCAAAGGACACGAAATGGCTCCTTGATTCCGGAGCTTCACACAACATAACTGGTGATTTGGAAAATTTATCAGTGCACTCGGAATATGGTGGCACCGATGAAGTTGTCATTGGTGACGGTTCAGATTTGCGTGTTTCACACATTGGTTCACTAGTACTCAATACACCAACGCGCACTTTTCTTTTAGATGATACCCTATGTGTCCCTAATATTAGTAAAAATCTTATTTCCGTACACCACTTTACATCGCAAAATAATGTGATTGTTGAATTTCATCCTTTATTTTTTCTTGTTAAGGATCGAACCACGGGGGCGGTTCTACTCAAAGGTGCATGTGAAAATGGTGTCTACACTCTCCCGGAATTGCTGGTGAACACTTCTTCCAAATTGGTTGCAAATGTGCATGAACGGACGTCTATGGATGGGTGGCATAAACGTCTAGGACATCCCTCAAATAAAATTGTTCAACACCTTATTAAAATTTTTTATCTTCCAATAATAAATGATGTGCGTCATTCTCATCTTTGTAACCCTTGTTCCATTAATAAAGCACACAAGCAACCATTTCGCTCAAATAGTCTTCAAAGTCATGCACCCCTAGACTTAATTTATACTGATGTTTGGGGTCCATCGAATACGGTTGGCATTGATGGTTCACGCTATTATTTGATTTTGGTTGATCATTTCACAAGATATATTTGGTTCTATCCAATGGAAACAAAATCTGATGTCCGCACCATTTTTCCTCAATTTAAGTGTCTTGTTGAAAACAAGTTTCAATCCAAAATCAAGAGTCTCTACTCCGATAATGGCGGTGAATTTGTTGCCTTAAAAAAATATTTATCCATGCATGGAATAAGTCATTATACCACTGCTCCCCACACACCACAACAAAATGGTGTCTCTGAGCGTCGTCATCGTCATTTAGTGGAAACGGGACTTACACTTTTACATGATGCATCTCTACCATTACAATATTGGCCTCATGCTTTTTCCACGGCATCATATCTTATAAATCGTCAACCAACACCTCTCCTACATAACAAATCCCCCTTTGAAATACTATTTCATCAAACACCAAATTATCTTAAACTCAGAAAATTTGGGTGCTTGTGTTTTCCCCTTACCAAGCCATACAACACAAATAAACTTCAGCCCAAATCCATCCCTTGTATTTTTTTGGGCTACTCTTCCACTCAAAATGCCTATAAGTGTTTTGACCCACGGGCCCAAAAGTTATATGTTTCCAGGCACGTCTTGTTTGATGAAGAAATAACTCACCTCCATCTCCCTTCAATTGAACCACAACCCATACCGTCTACTCCTCCGTCCAACGTAGCAGGGCCACCCATCCTTACGTCGTTCCTGCTGGAGCACTCACCAGCGACAACGGGAGGCACCACCATTTCCATATCATCTTCAGGTAATAGCCCAAATTCAGCTTCTCCAATCTTTCATGAATTACAAATTTCATCTCCTCGACCTAATTCCTCTCCAAGCCCTATTTTACCTCAATCACGCGAACCTGATGTTCCCTCTTCTAATTCACATCCGATTCCCAACAATCTACCCATCACCCCTTCAATCGAGACCTATAATCCCTCTCCTCCGCCTCTTCCTCGAACTCACTCTATGACCACTAGGTCAATGAACAATATATACAAACCAAAACAATTCAATTTAGCCACCAACACCCCCTTCCCAATACTATTGAGCCAAGCTGTGTGGGACAAGCCCTTCGTGAACCTCACTGGAGATCAGCTATGTCTGACGAACTGACTGCACTCATGCGTCATGGCACATGGGAACTAGTTCATCCCCCACCAAATTGTAAACCAATTGGTTGCAAATGGGTTTTTCGTGTTAAACGCAAGGCTGATGGGACTATTGATCACTTTAAAGCGAGACTCGTCGCTAAAGGTTTCAATCAACGTCCTGGTCTAGACTATAAGGAAACATTTAGCCCAGTTGTCAAACCTGCTACAATTAGAACAGTTTTAACAGTTGCTGTCATGCAGGGCTGGCCTTTGAGACAACTTGATGTGAATAATGCATTCTTGCATGGTCAGTTAGCTGAAACAGTGTTTATGACCCAACCTCCAGCCTTCAAAGATACATCGAAACCAAACTTTGTCTGCCGGCTGAATAAGGCTATTTATGGCCTTAAACAGGCTCCTAGAGCGTGGTACTCTGCCCTAAAATTGGCAATCATGAATCTTGGTTTTACAAATTCAAAGGCAGACTCCTCCTTATTTATTTACCAGAAAGACTCTGTTTTGTGCTATTTATTGGTGTATGTGGATGATCTGGTAATCACTGGCAGCAACAACCACTTTGTGTCTGATATCATTCATCAACTTGGTATTCGTTTCTCTCTAAAAGACATGGGCCAGCTTCATTTCTTCTTGGGCATGGAAGTAATCCCCACCACGTCTGGGTTGTTTCTTTCTCAACACAAGTATATTCTGGATCTTCTTTCCAAAACAAATATGAAGGGTGCCAATGAAGTCTCCACTCCACTGTCCACTAGCACAACACTAAAGTTTGTTGATGGCTCAAGTTCCTTTGACAGTACTGAGTTTCGAAGTGTAATTGGAGGTCTACAATATCTTTCTCTCATTCGTCCAGACATCTGTTTTTCAGTAAACAAATTATCCCAGTTTATGCACAAACCCACTGTTACACATTGGGCAGCAGCAAAGAGACTCATCCGCTACTTGAAGCAGACACTCTTTCATGGGATCCATATCAACAAACAATCTACTTTTACTCTCACAACATACACTGATGCTGACTGGGCGGGTAATTTGGATGATCGTACTTCTACATCAGCATATATCAGTTTTCTTGGCTCTAATCCTATCTCTTGGAGTTCAAAAAAACAGAAAGCAGTAGCTCGATCGTCGACCGAGGCTGAATATAGATCTCTTGCTAATGCCGCCTCTGAAACTGTGTGGCTGTTATCATTGTTTAAGGAACTTGGGCTACCAATGAAAGCTTCACCAAAACTTTTGTGTGATAACTTAGGTGCCACTCACCTCAGTTTTAACCCTGTGCTGCACTCTCGGATGAAACACATTCAAATTGATTTACACTTTGTTCGTGATATGGTTCAACGTGGCATCCTCAATGTTCATCATGTAAACACTCAAGATCAACTTGCGGATCTATTAACCAAACCATTATCGAGACAGCGTACAGATTATCTCAAGACCAAGATTGGCTTAGCCGATGGCAACCCAATCTTG
>CAIGRO010073891.1:0-14771 GCA_903798355.1 Fraxinus baroniana
CCTCACGGGATGGGTTTGGGGAAATAAGCAGACGAGGTTTGGGTTATACGATTTAGATGAAGTCGTGTGTCCTAATTGCTCAAGGTCTTGTTTGGTTGAGAGTTTGTTTATTTGGCTAATGAGGTGGTGAATGTGAGTTTATTTCAAAGGATTTAACCGGCCATGTTATTTTTCCATCAGCCACGTAGGTGGGTCAGTTAACGGTTTGAATTGGGTGAGTGATGGAGTTGGACATAGTGAAATTCAGTGGCCATCAAGACAATTATTAAAGTTCGACGAATAAATCGTGACACAACCTAAAGTTCAGTGACTAATGAAACATTTAACTCCGAATTTCATTGTGAAACACGAACTCGAGCCTCATGTCTCCTCTTCGTTCTCTGGGAGTACCCCAATCTGTTTGCTAAAGATGCCGCTAAGTGCAACGATGGTGGGAGCCCTGCTGGGACTGGGTACCCAGATGTACTCCAATGCCCTTCGCAAGCTTCCTTACATGCGCCGTAATCACCTTCGCCCTCTCTATATTATCGTTATAATAGGAACTATACAGGGACTGATGTGATTCATTTCCAAGAAATTTGCAGATCCATGGGAGCATTTGCTGGGAATGGGGCTGGGCGCGGTCTTCGCTAATCAGATGGTGAAGTGGGACGTCAAAGCCCAGGAAGATCTCGACAAGTTACTCCTCAAGGCCAAACAAGCCAATGAACGCCGCTACTTTGGTAACATATTTGTTTTTCTGTGTATTTCTCTTCTCGCAATTCGTAATTGTATATGGTTTATAANGCGCGGTCTTCGCTAATCAGATGGTAAAGTGGGACGTCAAAGCCCAGGAAGATCTCGACAAGTTACTCCTCAAGGCCAAACAAGCCAATGAACGCCGCTACTTTGGTAACATATTTGTTTTTCTGTGTATTTCTCTTCTCGCAATTCGTAATTGTATATGGTTTATAAATATAGCGAGACCCATTTTAATTTTTTGTTTGGATTTTCATGACAACATCTCACAATTACTGTACATATAATCTGGTCAGGATTTGTGAAATTTGGTTGGCAAATTTTTTTACTTGTTCTGTTGTCTAAGGTCTTTTTGAACTAAAGTTTGGTTCTTTTGTCAATTGAGGAGTTGCGTTATTAGCTTCTTGCTATCTTCTTCTAACGAATACATAATTTTGACACCGATGTGCTTTGGACAAGATTAAAATTTAAGGTTTCAAGATCGATGATAGCCTTTTATGGTCACGTCGCCTAACTTCTAACTTCTACCATTAGACTCGTCCTTATCTTGGTGTGTATCTTTTATCCATGATTTAATTTTAGTTGATGAACGGGAAGAAAATGATTAGAAAAAACAGATACTACGGAAATTTTCCACATAGGATTCAAAATCTGGGAATTCAGGGCATTCCCTTATTTATATGGCATCGTGGCTCTTTACTTGCTGCCTGTTAGTTGAAGTGAAATGCATATATGCATATAGAGAGATGTTGATGATAGGAAAAAGTTGACGTTGCTAAAGAGAGGGGGAAATATCGCCTTCTCTTCCTCCAAGTAAAGAGAAGGTAAAATGCGATGGTAACCTGCATTCCCTTATTTATGTGGCATCGTGGCTCTTTACTTGCTGCCTCTTAGTTGAAGGGAAATGCATATATGCATATAGAGAGATGGTGATGTTAGGAAAAAGTTGATGTTGCTAAAGAGAGGGGGAAATATTGCCTTTTCTTCCTCCGAAAGCTGCTGCAGGGTCCAATAAGGGAAAGGAATGTAGTGATTGTCCAATTAGATAAATTAGGCGAGTTCTATTGAGAACCTGTTACTGTGCTCCAGTACTAACGAAGATGAAACCTTGTAGTGATCATTGATTCATTGTAGAGAGAGAAGGAATAAGTAGGTAAAGTTATTGTTGTTTTTATACGGTGAAGAAGGAGAAAAGGCTAGAACTTATATTATAGATAGTAGAAGAGTGAAATTAACTCTTCCTTTTCTAATTTGATTGGGCTAGGGGGTCTATAGATCCCAAACATTAGCCTTAATGCGGGTTAGGGGCTAGGGAACTTTTGATGATAGTGTGGTAGCAATTCGAGTAGTATGCTAACACAAATCTCGTATTCTCTTGTATTTTTTCCCACCTCACCATCTTCTTTCACAAACAGATATGATTAAGTTCTGTTTGTGTGTGACTGGAATCGGGCAATGGTGAGACTCGTGATTGAGACTTCTGTTTTGTATATTAGGAGTTCTTTCCCATGTCTTTGATCTTTACCCTAATTAGTTTGGGAGTCTGAAAGTCAGTGATTTAGATTTGGTTTTTTTCTATCTTATATATAATTTCTGAGATCCATTGGCTCTGTGAACGTGTATATGTATATACACGGAGGGGAAGGGCCTGTGATCTATAACTGTGCCATAACAAAGAACAAATGAAACTCTCAGACAGCGGAGAAGGTTGCCTGCCCCACCTTTCTGGATTTAGCCCTTTGTTTTCATTCTACCTCTTAAGTTTCGTTAATAATACTTTGAAAAAAAATCTGATAGAACCCCAAATTAGTAGTTAGTTCAATTGTCATTTACGTTGAGGGTATAATGGGATTTAGAATAATAAGTAGTATAGGCAGGCAACTATCTATTAATAGGGGAAGATAGTTTCATTTGGGGATATTCAGAAAATGGGAAATTAGTGTGGGGAGAGAGAGAGTTTAAACCTCTTGAAATTTCTCATTTCATCGTATCCATTTCGATATCAATTTTGCTCTCCATTTGGTACAGAAAATACAAATACAATTTGCTACAATTTTCATTATGTTCTTCCATTATAGAAGTAAATCAGCAGGATCATACCAAAATCTTATTTTGCTCAATCATTCTGTACCTCATTAATAAAGTTCTCTTTCAAAGAGATTGACCATAGTTAGTCTTACCATCTTAAGTTTTCTGTGTGCTGTAGTTTGTCTGCATCTTGCCCCTTAACACCTTCCCCTTTAATCCATCTGATATATTTCCGACTTTCAATTGCAGACGATGATGAAGACTAAAAGTTAGGTGGAACATGTTGAAATGCATTTGCTTTGGGATTCACTTGTCAAAGAATGTAGTGTCCGTGCCAGTTCTTGTCATGGGTTGTAGAAACTTGTTTGCCTAATCTATTGTCCTCTTTTCCCTCTGTTTGATTTTACTGCTCATGAGCTTTGCTATGCAGCAATATTCGTTAATGGAAATTGGCATGTTTGAGTTGTATTTTAAAATAAAATACTGTAGCTACAAACCCATTTTGAGAAGGAAAGTATAAACATGCATAACACAGTTTGCATTGCTAAGTGTTGCTCTACAATGCACATTATTTCCTCTGCTTCATTTAAATGCTTGCTTATAATACTTGTCTACTTCTTATGCAACTTGTATTGGTAAGCAATAGACTCCACACACATTGTAAAAAATTGCAAATGCATCGTCTCTTATTCAAAAGTGCACGAAGAAAAGTTTGCTAATGATAAATGATTGAAACTCGTATTATTCCGTATGAAAGCCTTGCAATGCATTGTCTTAAGTTGTGTATTAAGTTGGAATATGTATAATTAGCAAGCATCTTAGTAATACAGTTGAATGATTTGTGTTACCTATCCTAATTTTTAACGTTCCATAGATAGATAGCCTGTAAGAACTCAGGCAGTGATATGCAGAAGGAACCCGAATTGACGAATAGATGCCTTACTGTAAAGTTAGCTACTACATACCATTATCGCCAACAATAGTTGAATATCATCAAAATGCCTAGATAAAACTAGTGGGAGGCAGAGAAAAAGAAAAACATTTTCACTCTTTTGCACTCGAGCAGCGAGAAGGTATCAATAAAAAACCAAGTAATAGGTCGGTAAACATTGGCATAATCCTAGTCGAGCTTCTGAAATAAACTTTTCAAATCATGAACTTTATGCGTATCGATCATCTGGGCTCATTTTCTCTGACTGAACTATCCTATCGTTAAATGCATGTACGAGGAGACCACAAGCGTGCCGTGATGATGGTCTTTCTGCAGGTGCAGTTTTTGTGCACTGCAAGGCTATTTCTAACGCTCGGAATGCAGCAATTTCTTCATTGGGTAAGAGTGGTTTCAGCAAAGGATCAATTAGCTCCTCACGTTCAGATCCTTGCATTTCCATTCGTGACTCGACCCATCTAACCATGTCTATATCTACACCGAAGCTCCCACCCGTTGGCATTCTTCCACTTACCAGCTCCATCAGCACAATACCCATGCTGTAAACATCACTCTTTTCTGTCGCTTTTAAGGAATAAGCATACTCTGGAAATGCAAAATCACGTCGTTAGAATCTTGAAATCAACTCTGTTTGTTCAGCTAAATTAAAAAATGAATTTAAATTACTAACTGACAATTTATAGAGAGCACAAGTACCTGGAGCAATGTAGCCATAAGAACCTGCAAACCACAAATTCGACTCAGTATCTAGGGAGTCATAATCATCCGAGAGAGATTTTGCCAGCCCAAAATCTCCCAAGTGTGCCTCCATGTTTGCGTCTAACAACAGATTGCTAGATTTAACATCTCTGTGAATGATCTTGGGCACACAATCATGGTGAAGATACTCCAGCCCCTGTGCTAATCCCACTGCTATCTTCAATCTTGCTTCCCAGTCTAGGCTCTTCTTCTTCTTATCACTCATTGTTTGTTTATGCAACCAACCCCACAAACTTCCATTCTCCATGTACTCATAGATCAACAAGTTGGAGCCTGCTCCTCGATTGCTACAATACCCCAACAATCTCACTAGATGCCTGTGCCTTATCCTCCCAAGAGTTCTAATTTCCCTTGCAAAGCTTCTGTCCGATAACAGATCATCCTTCCTTGGTATTCTCTTGATTGCCACTGTTTCTCCAGTGAATAACTCAGCTTTATAGATAGTTCCTGATCCTCCAGATCCAATTATGAATTCATCGCTTAGATTGTTAGTGGCATCCATGATGTCCACCCATCTAAAATCACGCTTAGCAGCAGCATTGTCGAACAAATGGCGCCTTTGTGCCTGGGAAGAATGGGAAGAGTAACCAGAATCCACTTCACTGGCTCTTCTAAGTGCTGCTCGTTTGTGTTTGAAAAAGAGGGCAGCTCCAAGTAATAGAAGAACAATTGCAAATGTAGTTGATATTGCAGATATTAGCACCACGGATGAATCACTTGGAGCCGATCCCTGATGGGAAGACTCTAGGCCCTTGCATATCTGAAGAGGACTTCCACAAAGATTCACGTTCCCAGCAAAAGCATCAGACGGCCAGTGTGCATATAGCTTGTCCAATTTTCCTTGAAGGTTGTTGTAGGAGAAATTTGCTCTTCCTAAGCTTCTCATCTCACCCACTTGAGGGAGTTCTCCAGTGAGTTGGTTGTGTGATAGATCGAGCATTTCGAGTTTGGACAGTGTTCCAATGGAAGCTGGGATCTTTCCAGAGAGGTTATTGTAACTGAAATCTAGGATGCTTTGCAGATTCTGGAGCTGTCCTATCTCATCTGGTATTTGACCACTAAAGCTGTTTCGTGAAAGCCGGAGTTCATAGAGCTTGTTTAATTGACCAATAGTGGGAGGAATAGGACCAGAAAGTTGGTTGCTGTCAAGATTGAGAACATTGAGAGATTCGACTTTACCAATTTCAGGAGGGAGGGAACCATTAAGTGAATTCCCACTGAGAGACAGGACCAGAAGCTTCGAGCAATTAAATAATTCGGGAGGAAGAGAAGCAGAAAATCGATTGGAGTTGAGCTTCAGCTCCCCCAATAGAGGAAGACTCCCAATCCCAGATGGAATCGGCCCAGAAAGAAGGTTGTTATCGAGATCAAGATGGGTCAATTTCTTGCACAGGGAAAGCTGGGATGGCAACTGTCCAGTAAGAGAATTGCCTGAAAGATCTAATAGAGATAATTCTTGGATTAAACCTAGTGTCCAAGGGATTTTGCCCGTGAATTGGTTACTCCCTAGCCTTAATCTTTCCAGCGAAGGCGAATTTCCAATCTGATGAGGAATTTCTTGATCAAATGCATTGTTTGTGACGTCAAAAGACAGAAAAGAACGTGAACTGCAGATTGGAGCAATACTACCATTGAGTTTGTTATGGGAAAGATTGACCCTCGTCAGATTTGCAACATTGATAAGCTCATCAGGTAGATTACCTTCAAGAGAATTATTGTATAGCATTAGCTGCTCCAGAGCTCGGAGATACCCAAAACTCGCTGGAATGCTGCCTGACAATCGATTGTCCGCCAAATCAAGAATGGTTAGTTGGTGGCAGTTGCCCAAACCAGCGGGAACCTCACCCGAAAGATTATTCTGTCTAAGGTGAATGAAATTCAGCTGCTTCAGCTTTCCAATAGTAATGGGAATCTGCCCTGTAAATTGATTACCAAAGAAATCAATCATTTGCAAACTGGAGCAGTTACCAATCTCTACTGGGATCTCTCCAGACAGCTGATTGTCATAGAGATATATTATCTGAAGATTCCCTAGCATTCCAATCTCTTTAGGTAGATTGCCGTGTAAGTTGTTTTGGTACAGTGCCAGTGTCTGCAGATTGGTTAGGTTCGCTATGAGTGGAGATAGTGAACCAACCAAAGTGTTATTGTTAAGCATGAGATCAGTCAATTGAACCAACTCGTAAAGCTCTGACGGTATCGACCCATTTAGCGTATTATTGGACAAATCAAGTTGCATCAGTGACCTGCAGTCCCTTAGTTCCACTGGAATTCTACCTGAAAGCTGATTTTGGGCTAGCATCAAGTGTTGTAAACTGGTGGCAGTGGAACATATGCTTTTTGGAATTTCACCAGTGAGATTGTTGCTTGATAGTACTAGGTAAACCAGCTGACTCATGCTACCAAATTCTCCTGGAATTGGGCCCGTGAGCTTGTTCGCAGACAAGTCTAGATTATGAAGATTAGCCAAGTTCGTTAAAGTCTTTGGGATCAAACCTTCGAGCTGATTACCAAGCAGATTGAAATATTCCAGCTTATTGAGTTCGCCAAGCTGCGTTGGAATCTTTCCAGAGAGTGTATTATTAGCCAGGTTCAGTAATTGAAGATTTTGAAGACCACCCAACTCTGAAGGGATTGATCCACTGAGATTGTTAACTGCAGCTGTGAACACAACAAGGCTAGTGCAGTTACCAATCTCAGGCGGAATTGGACCATCCAGCTGATTTTGCTGCAACAATAAATTCTGAATTCGGCCGAGCCTACCCAGTTCTGGAGGTATTCGACCATTGAGATTGCACGAGGCCAATCCAAGAACGACCAACTTTTCGAGATTACCAATAGAAGCTGGAATTGGCCCTGTAAGACCATTGTCGCCAATTCTAAGAATTTGAAGATTTTTAAGGGAGCCCAGTTGAGTTGGAACGGGACCAAAAAGTTCGTTTGAAAAAAGAAGCAAAGATTCCAAAGAAGAAAGGTTCGAAATAGTAGGTGGAATGGGGCCTGAAAGTCTGTTATAAGAAAGATCAAGGTGGAGCAGGTTATGCAAGAGCCCGAGTGAAGGTGATATCGACCCACTGAGTGAAGAATCTGATAGATTTAGACTCACCACTTGACTCTTTGAACACAGCACACCTCTCCATGTACAGAATTTCCGATTGTCTTCAGACCAATCTTGCAGAACATTTTGTGGGTCTTGAAGAAAAGATTTTCGCACCTCCAATAGAATATTCATAGTCGTATTTGCATCTAAAATATACCTGCCTGACGTCGTATATATGCCTGATAATAGAATCAGTACAAAAACAAGAACAAGCTTCAACATTTCCATTTCTTTGGCAAAGTGACAGGGATTTCACTGAATGATGCTTATGTATGGAGTAGATGAGGAGATGGGTTTTCAATTAATTGCTTCTCAAGAACTGGGGTGGCGAGAAGACGCGTGGTTCTGAGCCAGTGCATGTTGCACAGTTCAGACGGAAATGGTGATTTTGATTTTTGGACAGTTGTAGCAGCCGAGCTTTAATTCTCCTTGAAAAGAGTGAAAAAAAACAAGAGATAAAGAAATGAATGCTCCACCGATAATTTCTTCCTGTAAGAGATGGAGAGAGAGATTTGTAGAACGTAGTCAAATGTGATTATGCTAGCAGCATTAAATGGAGCAAAACACAAGTCAAGGCTGGAGGAACCAAGAAGTTGATAAGTTTGAGATACTATTTAATGAATGAGTAAAGAAGAAGAAGATATTGGATGATTAATAGGGGGAAGATACAGTTGTTGAAGAGTGAGAAATGTGGGTTCCCTTGCTTGTAATGGTGTGTTAGCTCAATCTTCAAGCCGTATTTTTGAAAGTGCACGGTTGGATTTCTATTCTAATAGTAAATTTCATCCACGATCACCAAACTCAAATGAATTTTCGATTGGGTTATTGAACTTTGATTTGCCTCAATTAGATCACTCAATTTCAATTTAAATCTCAAATTTCACCGCTCTGACATCTGCCATCTCTCAAATTGATGAAAACTGGCAATCATGCCAGAATGGATCTTCCACCTAATTGTTGTGTAGCATGTCAACTTGCTGCTACTCCACATCTAAAAACATTGTCATAACCTTCATTTTATTAAGTACTGCATAACGATTACGTAGAAGGTCAGTTACAATACGGCTGAAAACTAAACGATTTGCATCTCTTTGGAAGAGAGAGTAGTTATATTTGAATATAAATTAAATCTTAATGATCCAATTGATACAAATTGAAATTTAGCGACTGAAATGAAAATGTTCTAAACGTTTAATGACCGCGGAGGAAATTTACCATTCTTTTACCTTCATATCAAATATTTTACAGAGTCAACCATGCAACAAACTTATTCCTTTTGGGTGTGCATGATTTCATTGGCTTAACACACATTAATATTCCTTTTTTATTTTTTTATTTTAGGGCAACCTCTTATTGATTTGCATACATTATTTTTGACCATTATTGGGTTTAGCTACCAAATCCTATTGTCCTTTTGCAGGGCATCTACTCTTGTTTGAATAGTTGTACAAAACCTTGTTTCCAACTCCAATTATTTCCTGCCTTTAATCTTTATCTTGTGATACCCAAATTTATTATTAAATGTCTCAATATCTTCACCCTTCTTATTATTTTTTTGGTTGTAGTTAGACCAACACATTCTGTAGCAAAATATCCTTCTTCAAACCCTTTACCTGTTGAGACTAACGAATTATCTGAGACATCGATGCGTGGGTGTGAAACATGCACGTGGATCTTAATGGTTGACGTGAGTGTGAAAGTGCTTCAACGAGCGAAATTTAAAGTACTTACTTGTCGGTTTGAGTAAAACTGAAGTCATAATATATAAATTATCACTTATGTTGAGGCTATGTATAACTAACAAATAAATTAGATAATATGTTCTCTCGTCGAGAGAAAAGAGAAACAATTAAAAGGAAATGAATTAAAATTTTAATTTATTATCACCTTTTATAGTCTACGTGAATTTTGTTAAATTCCAAAGAATTTTTGAAGCAAATTAGAAATCTTATTCTTTTTTGAGGGGCATTCAGCAATTTTCTTTCATATAAATAGAGAAGAATTAAAAATATGAAATACATGTCATAAATTGTAATTGAGTTTTTGTTGACAAAGGGGAATTAGAAATAGTGAAATACATACATTACAATTTGGTTAAAAAAGGATAGAGCATTTCATAGTCAAAGATAAAATTAGTGGAGACCGAGTTTAAAGTATCGATGATTTCTCAATGAGTTGAGTATTTCTTAGCTCTAGCTAGTTCGTGAAGACATGCAAAATTAGATTTCACGCGTTCACACAGTTGCAGTTCACTCGAATTTCACCACCATCATCATCATAGTCTTGAATGTTTCCAAGCTTCACCATGGATGTGGCAAATTGATGATGAAAGAGTGAAGATTGCGAAGTCAATGCAGTGACAAGGGGCGCAGTACGTGAATCGGTATACAACATTTGATCAGTCGATAACAAACCCATTTTCTTCTCAAGATTTTTGTAGTATTGCACGTCAAAGGCCTTGGGGGTCACTGCATCGAGCTCAATGTATTCAGAAGCCCATCGGCACTTTCTCCTCAAGAAATTCAAATATTTAGGGTTGATGCTTGGATCAGGTTTCCCAGTTCCTTTGTAGTTATACAGCCTGTTTTGTAGAGAACCGCATGTGCTTCTTCCAATGGTATGTGCCCCTATTAAAATTAATCAAGACAAGTGAGAAATCACACGTTCGGTCTCTGTTCGACCTTCATTTTCTAAAACTCATTAATATTGTCACGTACCTGAGAGGACGACCAGATCGAGCACATTCAATCCCTTCGACTGGAAAAACTCGATCATGTCAGTTACTTTTTCGTGACCCATAATAGGCACGGAATCAGCTTCATGTGCAACCGAAACTCGTCCATCTTTCCTACCGTAGGGTACCATCCAAAATGGACCTCCAGCTGCAACAGTAGCATCTCTAGCAGCAGCAGTAAGAATATCAGCACATGACACAGTTTTGGGACATTTTTTCTCAATTTCTTCTTTGATATCATCAATCACTTCAAATCCCGTCAATGACTTGCTCGCATTGGCTATCCTCTCACTCCCTTTATGATTTAGAAGAATCGAAGCATCACATCCCTGCACCACCACGATATAAAAGCAAATTATTTAACGACGAGATTAACCATTTCATCTAAAAGCTTAAGCTGCTGCTACTTACTCTGACGGAGCAGTCGTGGAAATGCAACCTCATCAGAGCGGGGGCGAGTGTGTGATCCTTGTCGACCCATTCTTTAACCTTGCTGTGGATAATTTTTTCGAGGTCGGGACAGGTTTCGTGATAGTGGGAGAAACTGAGTGAATCTGAATCATCAAAAAGCCAGGCATTATTAACTGAGAATGCAAGAATAATGGAGAAGATGGAGAAATAGGTGGTAGACCAGTTCATTGTTATTAAAGAGGAAGGAAATGAATTGTAATTGTCGATGTTGAATGTCTCTATAGTAGTGTTTATATATATGTATGTATTCTCAATATTATGGAAAATACGTGAGAAGCACCTTAGAAGAAATTATTTTCAAGGACGTGCGGGCCATGTATTCAAAAATCATATGCAATGTACTCATTTGGTGGTGTTTAAAATATTATATACGAGGCAGCCACTCGATATTTGCAAGTCTAGATTATTATACTAGATTGCACGAAAAGAGAATTGGAGAATAAAATGAGACAAGACATTTTTGAAAAAATGTTATTTTTTGAAACAATTAAGACATGAAATCATGTGGGAACATTTTTTTTAAAAAATTAAATTATTAAAGAAGCTAAAAAATATTAATTCAAAAAATAAACAACTGTTGCTTTTATTTAGCCTCTGTTTGGACAGCATTACTGTAGGAAGGAGAATGAGAAATTGTACCGTTAGAACGTGCAATTCAAGGGAAATGTGAGGTGAAAGTTACAAAAAAAAAGGTCAGGTGGGCCCCTTCAACGGTAAATTTTTTTTCTAAAAATGAAGAAAAAATGTGGAACAAACGGAAGCTTAGTGTAATAATTAAAGCATGACTTAGTGAAAATTTGTAGCTGAAGATTGGGGTTAAGTTAATTCTTACTTAAAACTCACAAAAAAATAAAAATAAATAAATAAATCATAACAATGTGCAATTTTTAGTCGTAATTATCAAACATTTTTTTTGTCAAAAGCTTACTAAAGTTTCTTTAGCTTTGCAAATTTAATTTAAAAAAAAAAAAAAAAAGATTCTAAAAGAGTTTTCAAAGAATTTCTATTTCCATAGTAAAATTGATGACATTTTAGAAGTTTATGTGCAAAGTGGGTTAATGCTAACACACCACAAATACTCCACGAGGTAAATTTGAGATTATATGTGCTTATAAGCAGTAAGCAGATTATCAAAATATTACTTATAAGAAGAATATGTTGATATACAATTAAGCACCTTAATTATTAACCTAAATATATAGAAGCAATCAGAGTTGTTATAAAATGTCTTCTAATTAATATAATTATACCAAAATTTATGAAAAATGTGACAATAAATACATTTTACAGCAAGTCCTCTACCAAAGAACGGTCATTTTATGCTCTTATGCAAGTATTCTTATTGTGAAAATCTGAACTCAAACCTATTGTGCAATACAAGTTGACCTAAAATCCTTCACATATCCAGACTGTTGACAAGAAAAGACCAAGAAGATCACCAGGCTTGCATAAAGCTGCTTAGCTCAAATAACAAGCCTCAATGTCTTGTATCCCACCACCTACCATACTAATGTAAATGCTAATTACGACCAGCTCGAGTAAAATATCCCATCATACGAACCAAGCCATGCACCGGAAGAATGATCCTTCCCGTAATATTTGTGATTTTGCATTCCTTTTTCTTCTCCTAAAACCCCTATCAAGAAATTAGTATAGAACATAAAATATGAGAGTTCTACTGTAAGAAAGGAGATATTACCATCAATTCTAGGCCAGCACACAACTGAGGGGACGGACTCCATGAATCTATCCTCAAAGAGCATTTTACCAGATTGAATATTCCATAACCTTAGATAGCAGTCCTCTCCGCCTGCAGTGGCAGAGGATTAGTATTACTTCAAACAGTCAAAATGACAGAATTGCATGCACGAAACTAATCTTAACCTGATAGGACAAATTTCTCTGATGGGTCAACTCCGAGTTCCAAGCGAGTGTGAGAATTTACGTTGCCATCATAAGATTGGATTGGCCCTCTTCGGGTCAGACGATGGTCATAGAGCTTGATCTAAAAGACATAAATATTTAAATTTTGTTAAAATACAAATAATATACTCCATGTGTATATAGCAAAGGTTGTCAGCTATATCCAAAATCTTGATGTAGTTGTAGATAAGATAGGCAAGAATTTTAGGACATTTCTGGGATGCATCAATTGAGAATACATAAGTTGTGCACAAAACACCCATGAAAGATCTCAAGAAATATCAAACATTGTTATTAGTAAAACATCCTCTAATATATTTACAATACCACAGTAAAACCTCGATAAATTAATAATCTTGCTTAAATTATAAAATTTTTCGATCCCGACTTAGGCCAGTGTACTAAATTAATAAACCCACTAAATGCACAAGATAATTATTATTTTTGGATCCTTTAAAAGTTAAAACCCAACGATTATATAAAATAATAACCGCCTAAATTCATAAAAGTTCATACTAATACAAATTAACTAACTTTTAATTTGACAACATTTCCTTCAATTTGTCTCTTTTTCAAAATATGCATCTAAAGTCTTTTTTTTTCTTTTGCACCCAAACTCAACTCAACTTCATCCCTAATTTTTTATAATGCACATATTACATTTGGCAATTTTATTTTTTTTTCATTTTTTACAAAGTAATTATTTAAGGTTACGACTTCTTGAAATGCCTCTTTTGAAGAAAGAGTTTATAAAACACTACTATCATGTGGACCATTATCATCATTAAGAGATGTATTAAGTACCACTGTATTATATTGTGGAAAATATAAAATACTCTATAATTTAATAACCCTCTAAAATAATAATTTCTCTCAATCTCAACATTATTACTTTATAGAGGTTTTACTGTACATGTAAACCTGAACAGGCTATGTGCAATAGTCACTAGAACTTTACATTGATCGGGAAACTCTAGCTGTTTGGTAATTTTATATTTTGATGCATCTAATTCCACGGAACTTCACATCTCACAAGCTCACCCACAAAACACGAGCATTCCACTGGACTAAAGCATGCTGTGGGTCTTTCAAAAATTTGCAAGGGACCTGGTGACCATCTAGGCATCTCAAGGTATAAGAAAGGGTGTTGCGCACCTTGGGACATCCTGAAAATAGGCTAAAACAAAATATTGGTGCCCAAGTGCAGAAAAAAGTAGGTAATGGTTCTTGAAGTATTGTAGCAAAGTGCAGTACATAATTAAGTCTAAGTTAGTTAGCAGTAAGTTAGCATTGCAATTCCGATTATAGCAACTTTAACTGGTAATACCATAGTTCTGAAAATCAGACTGGTTGAGGTCGAAAACCATTCGTATGTAATGCTAGTTTGGTTGCTTATTCAAACCAGTCAAAAACTGCCGGAACAGGTCAAATTGGGCGTTTCATGAGAAAACTGGAATTGTTTCTCAATATGTTTATAAAGTATCCAAATGCCTCATACTTGAGACTTTGTGATTGACTAAGCTCTTGTTTGGGCTCCATTTTAATGGAAACTTGAGGGAAAATGAATTTTGGAATAGTGATTTTTTTTTTGGAGAACGTGTGATTAAAAAATAAGGAAAGAATTTCGATTTACATGCAATATTATTTTATAGGAGAATATGTAGTAAAAATGAGTTTTTGGAGAAATGGGGGCCAAACATAGGCTAAGTAATAAGTAACCCTATTTCCACTAAACTAGTATTTCTCCTTTGATATATAACTACTCCATAATATATAAAACATTATTCTAATATATATATCCCAGATCAGAAGGAAAAAGGAATCAAATAATTATGACAATTTTTCTCTAAGTAACCATTATCATCGCACACAAAATATTTTGTTCATTTATTTTTGTCTTATAAACAATATTCTTTATAATTCAAATAGTTCAAGTAATAGCTTCTAAAAAAATTTATATGCACGTTTAGATTGAATAATCAAAGCTAATATTTAATATATATGGAGAGTAGAAACATCACACTGTCAATGTGAAACAAATGTTTATAAATTATTAGAATCCCACGTTA
>CAIGRO010073972.1:0-30575 GCA_903798355.1 Fraxinus baroniana
GGAAGTGGAGAACGATGTAGAATTGGACCTCTAAGTCCTTCAAAATCACTACAAAGTGCAGTTAAAAACTTTCTTAACCTCTTGACAGTTAACCAGAGATCAATATTCTTCGATCAAAGCATATGATTTAATTATAACCTTAATCAAAAATTTCATCTACTAACTGATGCCTTGTGAGAACCATTTCTTTCGGATTTGTTCACAGGGGTCTTACAGGCCCCTCACAAAGGGTAGGACCCCACATGTATTAAAAAAAAAATTTGTACGGATCCAACCGTGTGTGTTGTCTGTATAACATCTATAAAAAAAAATTCTGTACATCAAAGGGGTTCTTCTTTCCAAGAGTTTCATTTCTTTCCATATATTTTTTTTTCCCTTTTTTGAGGCATGGAAATAATAGATTCTTCCTTCAACTAATTGAGAAATTATACGATTCCATGTGGAGATATTAGAGTATTTCTAATGCATTTTATGGATTGTAATTTAGGAGACGTCTAAATGGAAATTGTTTATGATCTACGTGATATTAGCTTCTAATGGGATGGCCTAATCCAAAGAAAGAGATTTTATTTATTTATTTATTTTTTTTCAAAATTTCTTTCCATTTTTAATTTTTTTAATTGGGTTTCGTTTTACACTTTTGAATTTTTTGGGACTCTAATTGCTATTAATTTTTATTTATTTATATAAACATAAAGATATATTTATCATTTTATAAGATTTAGCCCCCGTTTGGTGCACATTATTTCCAAAAGAATGCATTTTTTTGATTGATGTGATGAGGAGTATGTGATTGAAAAAGAAAGAAAAATTATTGATGTGATGGAAAATATTATTTTATTGGAGAATGTGTTGTTGAAAATGAGTAGAAAAATGAGAATGAAAAAAAAATGTAGCCCAAACAGGGGTTTAAATAGTATCTTCCACTAATATTTTAATGAATTTTAGAAGACTATAAATTTTAATGAATTTTGTAAATTTAAATAGAATTTCACAAAATTCATAGAAGTCTCATTAAAAATAATTAAATTTCAAAAGAGCTTATTTTGTGTATTTTTAAACTTGAAATTTATTTAAATCATTTGAAATCCCTCTCAATGAAATCATTATAAATTGGCAAATTATTGAAGATATTTGAAGTATTATATTTAAAGTCATTAAAATTCTGATTGGAGATACTTAAATTTAATAAAGCCCGTTTGACAAACATTATTTTCAACTATTTTCTCTATATGCTCATTTTAAATTACACATTCATATATTTTGCACGTAAATTTAGAAATTTTTTCCTCACTTTTTAACCAAACAATATTCTAAAAATTAATATTCAAAACTCTATTTTTCTAAAATAATATTCTCCCCGTCCCATTTAATAGGCTAGTTTTATTATTTTTTTTTACAAAAATTAAGAAATGTTATTTAATGTTATTGAAAAAGTAATTTTTGTCAAAAACTTTCATAATTTACCCTTATTTAATTATCAACGATTAGTAAATTATTGTTGAAAGTTGTAGATAAATTGAATGATTTAATTTTTAATTCTCGCATTGATTATAATAATATAATTAAATAAATAAATTAGGAGTATATTAGTAAATGAACAAAATAAAATATTATCAATAAAAAAATGTGATTATATAATTGAGATTTATATAAATGGAACAAGTCAAACTTGGCCCTTGGGCTAAATTTTTAATAAAATCTGATTGGACTTTTAAAATTTATTAAAATGTTAGGACACCCTCTTCATATTTTCTTTCTGGCACTCAACCGACTCCATACTTCATCGCTGAATTAAATTAAATTAATGGTAGTCTTGAGAGCAAATCCTTCTAATTTGGCATTTTTCTATGCACTTCACCTTGGTGTGTGTGATTATTATTTTGTAGAAGTGTTTTTTTATGATTCCATTTTCTGTAGTTTAAGTATAACTTTGATTTTTTTTTTTCTTCAGATCAGATGCTGCCTCCCCTAGGCTGCCGCCACTGAACGGACAATATGAGAGGAAATCTAGGTGCCTCAGCAACTAGTCCAGTAGAACCCAGGCATAGGCTCTCCTTCTCCACGTAAGCCTTCGAAGGAGCTTTTTATATACTGTTCTTGTCTATTTTTTACTATGTTTTTCTTAAATTGACTCGTTTTCAACTATTGTTGACTAAGTGTGGAAGTTTTTCTGTTTTGGGCATCTGGGTTTGTCGTATTTTCTGCTTGTGAGGTTGTTGTTGCTTATTTTCAGAACAATAGCTTCATTTAGAGGTGAAATATTTCAGTTCCAGAAGGTTGTAGGGAACTGGTCATTATTCTGAGTTTGTAATGTAATGAAGCTTGGATTTCATTTTTAATTAGAGAGCGTAGAAGGGAGTAGAGGGGTTAGGCTTGATTGTACAGACATTCACCCTTCATTATTTGCCCTGGAGATTGACCCAGAGTTGGATCGAAAATCTGATATGTCATATGTAACCTAGTTTCTGAGCGTGTTAGGTGCTCATTTCGTAAATATAATTATGGGTTTTTGAATTGGTTAGACTCAGGTGGATTTATGGTATTTAAATAACACGGGGTTGAGAGATTGGCAAACTTAGGGCGCCAGAGAGATTTTTCATTTTCATCCTTTTTTCGATGATCTTCTAGATGGACATTATAAGTGGTAGCTGTATTAGGTACTGATGGTTAGGAGTTGAATGTTTCAACAACAACTTATAAACACCTTTATTATTTACTGTAGGTTTTAGTAGCTGGTTTGAAATTTCTTGCTTTGTCTCCTATTTTATGGCCTTTCCTTGTAATTTGGCATAAACTGACCAGATCAAAAACCATGACCTGAGATTGATTAGCAAAATAAATGATAGTTTAGGGTTGATGAATTGATTACACAGCTTGATCAGGTTCACAAGCTGAATGTAATTACAGGATTATTTGGTCAAAATGCAGTTTTAATTGGTGGACTGTGAATGTTCATATCGTTCTTGTAAGTTTGTAGGGCATTTAAGGTTTTATAGTGTTTATGGTCTATGTAAAGAAGTTGTGAAGTAGGGGCTAACGGTTCAGATTCCGGGAAATAACACCCCGTTTTCTTTTAGTATTGGTAATATGTCCACAACGCAATTATGTCTCACCTTTCTATATTTATTTCTTAAAACATAACTTGGTCCATCAGAGTCACCTTGCTAGGGCGAGAGATAGGATGCAAACATAAATCAGCAGAGATGAGGAATGGTGCATGAGACCATATCCATGAAAGTCTGTTCACTAATGTAACTCTTGGTCTCCATTAAGCTCTGCCTACCAGTAATAAGGAGCTGAATTAGTTTGTCTGTGTGCTAATTAAAACGATATCCATGAAAGAAGTAAAAACAAGAATCTGAAGTGCAGAGGACACGTTTACTTTGCATGCATGCATTACAACGTAAGCATTGGATCCGATCAGTTGACCAAACTACATGTTTTCAGCCCATTCTACAAATCCCCCAAACTTTGCTTCCCCTGTTCAAGCGTAACCTTGAGAAATGGGTTGGCAGTTAATGCACTGAAACAGAAACCATCATCCTAGGCCTTACTTAGCACCACGTTTTACTTGTTCTTTCTAGAAAATTGTGGTAGGAGCAAATAAAGTAATCTTAAAATCTGGTAGAAGTCCATAAAAGACACAGGACCAGTACTTAACCAGTGCAAAAATTGTGTATTACAGATTCTCTGTTCTTTTGCGGTTTTATTAGGTGGCTCAGTATCCTCAAACTAGGCTATACATTATACAATGTTCAAAATTTTCAATTAGCATTATTTCTCACTTATGTAGAATTTTTTTTAGCTTTTTTATATATTTTGATTTATTTGGTTCAGCGAAGAAGCAAACAAAAGAAGGTCCTTCAGAACTAGAGTATTCAAAGATGGAGAAAGGCCATTTCATGGTTCTAGTTTGGACAGGATATCAAACTGCAAATTCCCTACTTTGAAGCTTGTGTTGGCTATTATTATATTGGGCGCATTTTACACGCTCCTACATTCTCCTACAGTTCATGATGCAGATCATTTGTCTGATTCGGGATCTAGGTTTGTTTTAACTTATTTTCGTTCAGTTTTATTAATTGCAAGATTTGGCAAATAAATTTTCTTTGTTTTCTTTTGATTTTGCAATGACAAATATCACAATAGGTGTAGTGTAGGTTAACATAACATTAGTTATGATAGCTAATGTAGATTAAAAAGAGCATCTTTTGTTTGTATACTCTGATTGCAGGGCAAATTCCATAGGTAGATGGATAAGGGATAGATTTGATATAGATCAAAGTTATGTATCTTGTTTAGATATCAACTGGGACCAAATTTCTGCAGCAATTGAGAAACTAACCGACAGGCATGAGTACAAGGGAATAGGGTTGTTAAATTTCAAGGCAACTGAAATTGATCAATGGGAACGGTTATTACCTGATGCGGAGCATGTTACTCTGACCTTGGATCCTGCCCCAAGCAACATCACTTGGGAAACACTGTATCCTGAATGGATAGATGAGGAAGAAGAATTTGAGGTTCCTACTTGTCCTACCTTGCCCAAAATTCAAGTTCTGGGTAAACCTAGGATGAATCTCATAGCGGTAAAGCTTCCTTGTAATAAGTCAGGAGACTGGTCGAGAGACGTGGCCCGTTTGCACTTGCAACTGGAAGCAGCCAGGCTTGCTGCAACTGTTAAAGGTTATCATCCTGTTCACGTGCTTCTGATAACTGACTGTTTCCCTACTCCGAATCTCTTTACTTGCAAAGATCTAGTCATACGCGAAGGCTACGTGTGGTTGTATAAACCCAATCTAAATACATTGAGAGAAAAGCTTCGCTTACCAGTCGGATCATGTGAACTTGCAGTTCCCCTTCTGTCCAAAGGTAGTTCTAATTTTATTTTTCTTTTCATCAATCTCAATTGATGCAGTGTATACTTCCTACCCCCCTCCCTAAAAGAGAGGAAAAAAAAAGGGAGCTTGTTTCGCTAAGCTTAAAAAAGTAAAGTTCCTTCTAACTTTTTGTCCTATTTTTATGTAGTAGAAGTAACTTATTCTAAAAAAAAAAAGAAAACTCTTTATTTTTCTGGTTGGGAATTGTTGCACTATGTACATAACCTTGCTTGTGTAAAGTGATTAGCCAACTCCATTTTTCTCTTACAGAAAACTGGTACTCTGCAAGTGAACGTCGAGAAGCTTATGCAACAATCCTGCACTCGGCACATGTTTATGTCTGCGGGGCGATTGCGGCAGCACAAAGTATACGAATGGCTGGTTCAACTCGGGATCTCGTGATACTTGTTGATGACACTATCAGTGACTATCACAAGGGAGGTCTTGAGGCCGCTGGGTGGAAAATTCGAGTAATTCAGAGAATCAGAAATCCTAAAGCTGAACGAGATGCCTACAATGAGTGGAATTATAGCAAATTCCGTCTCTGGCAATTGACAGATTATGACAAAATCATATTCATTGATGCAGATTTGTTAATACTCAGAAACATCGATTTCCTATTTGAGATGCCAGAAATTTCCGCTACAGGAAATAATGCCACCCTCTTTAATTCAGGTGTCATGGTGGTTGAACCATCAAATTGTACATTCCAGTTATTGATGGATCACATCAATGAGATTGAGTCTTACAATGGTGGCGACCAAGGTTATTTGAACGAGATTTTCACATGGTGGCACCGAATCCCAAAACATATGAACTTCTTGAAACATTTTTGGATTGGTGATGAGGAGGAGAAAAAAGAAATGAAAACACGTCTGTTTGGTGCGGATCCTCCAGTCTTATATGTCCTCCACTATTTAGGTTTGAAACCATGGTTATGCTTTCGGGACTATGATTGCAACTGGAATGTGGACATATTACAGGAATTTGCGAGCAATGTTGCACATCGAACATGGTGGAAGGTCCATGATGCAATGCCGGAGAATCTACACAAATACTGCTTGCTTAGGTCCAAACAGAAGGCAGCACTCGAGTGGGATCGAAGGCAAGCAGAGAAAGGTAATTATACAGATGGTCATTGGAAGATCAAGATACAAGATCCAAGATTAGGGACTTGCTTCGAAAACTTTTGCTTCTGGGAGAGCATGCTATGGCACTGGGGTGAGAAAAATTGGACAGACAATGCAACTTTGATTACGCCAACACCTCCAATGAAAACAGCTTCACTCTCTTCTTTATAGATTATTTCTTTGCCTTTCACTCTGGTTCTATGATAGCTCCTCTACATTTTGTCATTGAACGTCTACATTTACACAAGACTTCTTCATTATAGTTCTTATATAAATCCTTCAGCTCTGCTGTGGAAGTCTGTATCTCGTTTTTTCTTTGTTACGGACTTTGGTCTCAGTTTGATACACAGGTTTCTCCAGATTCTTTGGCATTTGGCTTGTTCAAATATGTTTCTTACTGTCACTTGGAATGTACATGACAGAAAGTCCAATGACTTGGACAAAAGTATTGCTTTTAAAAGTTTCGACAGCATTTTCATATATTCTTTTTGATTTCTCATTTGGATTTCTCAATTTATGTATGGACTATGCTTTTCTCAGTGAAATTTATGCAAAACAATTCTAATCTATACATGTATTTTGTCGTGAAAGAGACGCAATCAAACTCTATGTCATATTAGGCTTGAAAATCCACCTCAAAACATAATTCATATAGAGGCCAACCTTATGTTCGTAGATGCTCAACATCATTCTTCCCACCTTAGAGAATTGAATGCTGGACCCTCAGTTCAATTATCTACTAGTTGAGGAAGATTTTTTCTCGAAAGTTAAAGTTAGCCAGAAAGGCTCAACCATGTATCACACCCTCAAGTCTGAGAATCTACAACCTTTATACTAACCATTTTTTTTTTTTATCTAAAACATAGCTGATAAGAAAGGTATAATGAAATCGTAAGTAAGTTCGAATCAAGATTAGCAATAAGTTCACATTATAACACTAACGGAATACACAACGAAATTTTAAAATAAAAATATTTTTGTTAGGTCCCATTTTGTAATTAGCAAAAGTAATAATTTTCAAATTCGTTATTGACAATTTCATTAGTCAAAACCATGTTCTGATTGAATTGTATTAGGAGTTTTATCACGTAGTAATAAAAGTCAAAATATGAGTTATTGAGTTCTAATTATAGTAAAAAGAGTTGGGATTGATAGTTTAGGTATTTAAGGAGTCTAAAATATTCAAGAAGATCATATATGATCATTGGAATGCAATTGAAAGTCAAAGAATGTAAAAATGTTATACAAACCATGCTCTAGATTCTCATGCAATTAGGAGTTTATGATGTCGTAATTAAAATCAAAATAAGAGTTATTTAGTCATAATTAGGGCATGCCTTGACTGTAGGCGATTGCCTAAGGCCTCGCTTTGGTGAGGACCTCAAATTATATAAGATTAATTGATTGGTTGATGAAAAATGAAAATTATAATTACGAAATTCCTTAAATTAAAATTATCATATGCAAACACAAAAACTAATAAAATTTGAAAATACAAATATCTTTAAAAAAGTAATATAAATGGCAAAAACTTATCACATACATTTATGTATCACATAAATATATCACAGTCATTATACTCTATATAATTAATTTGACTATTAATCTTCTCAACCATCATTTTTCATTTTTCATTTTTTTTAAACAAAAAATAAAATGTCACTTTTTTATCTTCAAAATTTACAGTCATTACTTTTTTCTAATGCTCTTATAGTTTGTCTTACATTTATTGAAGGAGCTGCTATTAAAGGCATTGATATTCATTTCTCTCTCTAGGTTCCTGCATTTCATCTTAATTGTCAATTTTTTCCCTCTTTTTTAGTGTCATTGTATTGATTAATGTTTTAATTAAATTAATGCTTCTTTATGTGTTATGTAATCTAGTTTGAAATTTTTTCGATCCACTTATTATTCTTTTTTATATTTGTATTGGAGAAATTTTTTATTTTGACTTCCAATTTTCCTAATTATGTTTTATTACTTTTTAATTGTATTTAATTATTTTCTAAATCAGAGTCACCAATTAAATTTAGTAACACATTTTATGGGACCCACAATTCTTCAACCACATATTTCAACAAATTTTATCAATATCTGCTAAAAATCTAATTTTAATCTCTATCAAACAAGAGTTTAATATTTACAGAGACCACATATTTGAAGTTTGCATAAGGCTACCAAAATATCAGGATCAACCCTAGTCCTAATTATAGAAAAAAGAGTTGCGATTGAAGGAGACCAAGATGTCCAAGAAAATTACATATGATCATTGGAATGCAACTAGAATTCCAAAAATGTAAAATTATTATACAAATCATGCTCCACATTCTCAACTACAAGCTGCGATAGATTTTTTTACATAGAAAACATTGGAATTTGGATAAGGCTATTTCTAGAATAATTGTAGGTATTTTAACCATCTTTCGAACACGTTTTTAATTACCTAGATCCGATATCGAGAGAGAAAATTATGATGAAAATACTGAAGACTGCTCAACTGTGGATAGCGTGGCGCTCAATCGACGTGGTTATTCGAGGAACAATAATATTTGATTTTCAAGCCGATTTCCCTTTCATTCCAAATACTATGGCATTATAAATATTCACCTTATGGGACGTTCAAAGGGTGGTTGAACAATATTTTGATTATAGAGATCATTCTTTGAAGATCCAAACATCATTTCATTGATTTCTTGATTCAACCACAATATCATTTGTTCATTATTTAACTCAATGTTGATCTAATTAGTAGAGAATTGTTGTAAGTTAAGAGTTTATTCTTCGAAAGCCAAAAATATATTTTCAAATATCTTTTGCATCAGCTTACAAGATCAAAAAAGAAAAATCATTGATCAAACACCAAACCTAATTTCGTCAATTAGCCTTAAGAGTTGCTGGAGTTTTGAAAATAGGCATTTGGAGTTTCAGCACTAAAGAACGAGGTTCGTTCTTAGAGGTCCAAATGAGATAAATGATACCAGGTCAAGAGTGGTGTAAGGAGCACACGGTCTAAGAGTGCCAAAGTGATTACACGAAAAAGGTCAATGGGAATTAAGTGCTAGTCGAGTCTAGAGCATACTGTAAATCTCATCCTTTATAGTATATTGTTAATTAGTAAAGAGCTCGGAATTTTTTATCATTTGCAAAGAATTTTCTTCGTGATCATGTTAATATTATTTACTGTTTTTTATTTACAAACTATGATATTCAAATTTAGGATAAATTGATTCGATTGACCTAATCATCTATAAACAATTAATCATCTATAAACAATTAAAAAGTAACTTGTTATTTTTAATTGATTAATTTTGCATGAGGATTTAAATAATTTAAAACTTTCAATTTTTACTCAGTCTGACAACAAAATAAAATTTTGTTGAAATAACTAAACAAACTAGTTTTCTTCTTTTGTTTTACGACCCAAGTTTCAATTCAAAATTGGAGTCAAAATCCCGCAAGATTGTAAAGACTGATCCGCGATTATTAGCATTCCAAAATATAGATCTTGGATTTATAGAAAATAGTTAACAAGTATTCTATATTAAATTGAGGTGCAAATCTCACCAGACAAAGCATATAAATAATACAGAAATAATTTAGCGGCACCTGAATCTAAGTGCCACAAACAGCGTTCCACGTATTTAGTTCAGCTTTCACATTCAAGAACAACCATTTGTAGTTATATTACTGATAAAGGCTCCCCTTTTGGCCTTATTTACTACATAATCTTTGCTTCTCTACAAAACCCAGTCGAAGAAACTGTAAGATTCTCTACATCATTACTTAATCAAGCTCATTTTCACGGAAAAAAAGTTCCTTTCTCGATTCTTGATTGTGAACAAGACAAATAGTGTTGTTACAATTCTGTATGTATAGTTGAGACGCGTGAAGATGGTGAGTAAATTAGATTTGAGTTCATTTGGTCATTTGAAGCCTGCTGTTATGAAACTTCTTAATTTGGGCAAATTTTCAACTGCGAATTACAATAAAAGTGGGGTTTTTCAAACGTTCAATTCGTTGCTACTGGGTGTTTCATTAATCTGCTTTTTTATTGTGATCGGATCCAGCTATTTTTACATGTTTCCAGCTGTCGAACCAGTAGTTGAGAATATTGGGAATGTGAATGTGAATAGTTACAGTAATAAATCAAGTGATTTTTTGAGTAATTCTTGCAATATTTTTTATGGAAAATGGGTAGTTGATGAAAATTACCCATTATACAATGCATCACAATGTCCTTTCGCAGAACGAGGGTTTAATTGTTTGGCTAATGGTAGAAGGGATAAAGGGTATCTTAAGTGGAGGTGGAGTCCCAAAAATTGTGATATACCGAGGTTTGAAGTGAATGTAATAAGGGAAATGCTTCGAGGGAAGAGGATTGTGTTTGTTGGTGATTCCTTGAGTCGAACTCAATGGGAGTCTATGATTTGTATGCTCATGACAGGTGTGGATCCTAAGAGTGTGTATGAAATCAATGGAAATCAGATCACGAAACAGATTAGGTATTTAGGTGTTCGGTTTAGGTCCTTCAATTTCACAGTTGAGTTTTACCGGTCAGTTTTCTTAGTGCAGCCTGGTCCAGTGCCAAGACGAGCCCCAAAGAGGGTTAAGTCCGTACTAAAGCTTGACCAATTGGATGATTTAAGTAATGAGTGGATCGATTCTGATATTCTCATCTTCAATTCGGGGCATTGGTGGACGACTACTAAGCTCTTTGACATGTAAGTAATAACATTTTTGTGCATTACTTTATGTGGTTAAGGTACTTCGAATAATTTGTGAATGTGATGTTGAATGCGAGTTAAATTCATAAGATGAATCTTGATTTGGTACCATATGTCTGTATTACCGTGCCTGTGCCCAACTGCCAATGCGCTTCTTATTTTACTCACAGCAGGAACAATTTATGGCTGTTACACATTGCTCGTTTACAAAGTTTCATAGCAGAGATGTTTTAGACACCTTGTCATTAGTCTCATGGAAGTTTATCATTTGCATATATAAGATTCAAAGATTCTGAAAAAAAAAAATATATGAACATGTTGGATAAGTGAAATAGCCTTTTATCCTGTCATATGGTTATCAAGTACAAAATAGTAGCATTGCCAACTTGTTTAGCCTGCATAACTAACACTAAAAGAAGAAACAATGCTAATGTGCATAAAAGCTAGCCACTATTTTAAGTTGGTACAAAGATTTTTTTCATATTTTCTGCAAATACAAGGTTGATTTTTTTCTCCTTTCTTTACCTTTTCTTTTTCCGGGTAGGGGTTGATGGTGCTATTGATGTTCAGTAAACTTCAGAAGAGCTGTAGGAATTTCACAAAAATAGTAAAGGAATGTGGCAGAATATTCAAAGTTACCCAAGGTTAATAATACTTGTGATTCGGTTGCAGTGCTTAATGTTTTCATTTTCTTATGATGGCTAACAGGTAAACTTCTAATGGCAAGGAAGGAAACTTTCCATCAGATTAATGTAATTCTCAGGCTAGCACATAATCAATGCTTTTGAGTCAACTTTGGTACTTGGTAGATTGACATATTATCATTATGGGAACTAAATGAGATATTTTTTGGGGAGAGAGGAGAGGATTTGAAAATTCTATTTTTCTAAATATTTTGCTGACAATCACGTTTTGACTAGAGGGAAGTACCCAATTATTTAAAATTGGGGTGCAGGGAGACAACCACCCCCGTTCGCCCCCTATCATCTGCCAAGGTTTTCAGTATTAGGTAAACGAAGAGAGAGTTTGTTCCTGAACAAGAACCCCCACTCAATACAGAGTAATGAATTGGGAAAGGGCTGCTGTTTCTTAAGAACAAGCAGATTATGGTAAATTTATTCGTATTTATTTCCCATCTGGCCAATACTTTGGGACGTGCTTAGACGACATAGAAATATTGGGTTGAAATTGTTGGAATAATTTTGAACACAAAAGTTTGCAGAGGAGATGTAAGTAAAAATAGTGGCTCCTATCTCAAAGTCACGCATCTTAAGCAAAAAAGTTATGAAATATTACGTTTTCAACCCCGTTGATTTCATTATCATGTCTATAATGTAGAGGAACTTGGTAATGTTACTACTTTATATCTTATCGCTACAAATTGTTAGTTGACACGGCTCTCAAAGTTCTTTGTAACACTTGTGAGCACTAATACATAGCTATGAATTATTATTGTAATTCTATTTTATAGTAACATATTAAAAATGTTAATATACTTCCGAGGTCATAATACCTTAGGTCTGATAACGTCAATCCCTTATACGTGTTGTTTCACAATGTTGACTTTACCAACTCAACAAGCCAAGATCAAATTATGGTGATCAACCTCCCAGAGGATTCTTAAATTCTTAGTAGAGCTTGCAGTGTATTTGAAGTTGAATGCTTGATTTTATCGTTTCAATTAGTTATTTCGCAAATGTACCTACGAACTGCTTCTAATGTGCATTTTCAGACAGTGGCTGTTATTTCCAGATTGGTGGAAGGATGAAGCTTGGAATGTCAATAAATAATGCCTATAAAACTGCATTAGCCACTTGGCGATCTTGGGCAGAGAGTGCGATCAATCCCAAACAGACACGTGTATTCTTCCGAACTTTTGAATCCACTCACTGGAGGTGTGTTATAGTTCTGATGAATTGCCGAAATTCATTGTTTAGATTGAGTCATACTTGGAACCAAAGTGCGTGTGGATATGTCCCATGTAATTAGTCCGACTGAGTGTAATAAGCTACATCTAACCAAAATCTGTTTAAATAATAAGTTTTGGTTGCTTCGCTGGACACTTAACCGCATTATTTGATAAGTACTTTCTTTCATCCATGATTTTCAATTTTATATTAAAAACTATCGAGTGAATATGTTGCAATATAGAATATAATGAATTTTGTTGCTTGAATTTATTCAGTAGTGGAGCTCGTCAGAATTGCAGAGTTACGAAACAGCCATTGTCAAAAATTAGCGGGAGAAAAAAGAGCTCTATATCTGATGTTATAATTGATGCTGTGAAAAACATATCTATTCCAGTAACACTGCTGCATGTTACTCCCATGAGTGCATTTCGGAGTGATGCACATGTGGGCACTTGGAGCGACAATCCTTCGGTTCCAGATTGTAGCCATTGGTGCTTGCCTGGAGTACCCGATATGTGGAATGAGCTGCTCTTCTCATTTCTACATTCAAATTGAGCGGAATTCGTCAGATTACTTTTCTAACCTGTAAGTTCTTTTCTTCATCTGCTTATGTCTATATTTTTTTATGTTTCTACCTGGGGGAATCATATACCAATTCATATTTGAATATCCTTGTTATACAGGTTTTATGATCTTGTTTTGCCCACTATTTTCCGATATTTCTTCATTCTTTCTGTGTCGAGTTGCTGGAACTTGCTGACCAGAGAAGCCTCGTTGTACCATAATTTCTGTCAACTTCTATCAAGAAATTTCTTTAATGTCAATGTGTGTAATGTGTATGTAAATGAATTCTGTCAAGATATTGTTGCTATGCAGAGAGATTTTACATTTTAAATGCAAAGATGGTGATGTAGGTTAAGATCGAATTAATTTAAGGATTCTTTTAATTTTTGAAATTCTGCAATTTTACACGTCATGCACCTGCCAGTCTCTGCTGGGCTTCTTGTCCACTGTTGTGTCATTACTACGTACCAAACACGTGTTTAGCTTTCTACAGAAATTTAGCTCAAAATTCAACTCCAGCACACAAAAAAAAAAAAAAAAAACTTGCTGCATGTCCCACCGCAAATAACCTGTTAGTCGACCACTACCACCTCCCCCCAGCCAATCACAGCACTGCCACCTCAAGTTAAAAAAGGGTCCTGTATGGGCACTGGAAACATCCCCTGTACTCGCAGAGGAGCTGCAAATAGATTAGATAGAAGCTCTCTTCACCAGTCCGCCGTCTCTTCCTTGAGCTAGGGATACTATTTACTATCTGATATCGGACTTAGACGAGTTCTGGTTGGTCTTATGATGCATTAGTTGAGTTAGCGGAGTTCCTGTCACAAGCTGGTAAGATCAGAAATGTCAAATGTGTAAGAATGCATACTGTAGGTATTTTCTGGGGAATCTAGAAAGAAAGAGAAAAAGACTGGAGCAGGAGTACAGGAACACGGTATGTATTTTAGTACAAAAATCTACTGCTACTTCCATTTACATTTATTAGGTAGTGAAACTCTGGACAGGGAAGGGTACTTGCCATCTGTAGTAGGATTCTAGCCATTAGTGCAAAAGGAACGGGTCCTTGAGCCTTGATGACCCACATAAAGCTCGCAAGGTTCTGACATCCTTGATTTCATGAAATGTTCTCTTTGTACAGCAACCTATTCAAAGTCATTTTTATTCCTTAACATGAAGCTTGTAGACTCATTACACTCTTCGATTTGACTCGTTAACTATGCGCACGAGCAGTCTGTTGTTAAGTGCCTGGTAAGATGTACTTTGAAAATTGAAACTCCATTCTCCTTTGCCCCCAACCCCTTTACTGCTGGGTATCGAACTGTATTTGACAAATCTGCTTTTGGAGACAGTTAAAGTCAATCAACGATCCCCGCAATCATAGCAGACCGGACATGCCAGCAAATCAAATAGCGTAGGAAGTAAACAAGTCTTAATGGTGGAAAGCTAGCAAGGGAAAAAATCGCTAGAATCATTTTTGGATGGTTTTTTTTTTTATTGGTAGTAAAGAAAATCTCCTTGGCTGAGCAATGACATCTGCTGGTAATATACTTGCTTCTTCTTAGCATATACTCGAATGTCATCTCCTATTGCTGAGAATTTTTATATTAAATACCTGCAAAATTAATGGCTCCACCGCCATAAGTAATCAGGGTTTTAGCTGCCTTTCCTTCCTTGGGTTCTGCTTGTTTTGCTCTGTGGAGTGTGTTGCATATTCAAGAAGAGGAAAAAGAATGCTTTCCACATGATTTGCTAAGCTTGAAACTACTGAACTTACTTTTAAGTAAAATATTATTTCCAAACATTTTTGAGTACATGAGATTACTCTTACAAGTAAAAAAATTATTTTGGAAAATCTTGCTGTGAATTTCTTTGCATACAGTTTTGCCCCTAAGTAGAAGTAAAATTGGAACCTCATCTTCAACAACTTGAGTTGAAAGTGAAATGACTAACATAGTCTTGGGATGGTGCTTGTTGGCTAGTCATCTTCAAGATATTTACATCAACCACAAGCTCTTTCTCTTTGGTAGAGCTGACTAATGTCGATATACTGTTGGCAAATTTTGAACGAGACCACGATAGATTTATTTATCTTTCAGGAAATTCGAACTTTCCTACAGGCTTGGAAAAAAAAAGAAAAAAAGGAAGATTGAAATGCCAATGGTTCCATTCTATTGTATCACCAATTGTAGGTCGTCTGGTAAGGCTAGAGCTGGACATGGTACGGTTCTATTTTCGGGTATTTAGTAAGTGACATCGTTGTGTCTAAATTTAATTATAGAACTGTTCGAGTTTGATTCCATTTCATTCAGTTTGGTTCGGTCCTGTTCCCGAGTTTCATACAATAATTAATTTTTTTAATATTTGTAATAAAGTTACATTAATTCAACTAATGACATATTCAATCTTAGCTATTACAAAATAACGTAGTTCAATCTCATGATATATTTTTGCGTCTCTCTTTGTTGAGTTCTTTAGATTTAATTGTTAAAATCACATGAAGAGTAAGATTGTGAGTTCCCAATAATAAAAAGAGACGCATCCAAACTTTCAATTCGATCTCCAAAATAGTAGAAATGAATCTACGGTAGAATAACATATTTTGGTAAAACTTAGATTAATTTGATTAGGTTGGACTTAGGCTAGAAACTAGAAATTGGAAAAATCATATTTTGGGTTTGAGATAAATTTATTAGTTAGAAAATCTATTTAGAAAAAATAAAATAATTTGATTTATTTAATATTTAAAAGAAAAAAAATTGGAGATTCGATTCTTATTCAATTTTTCGGTCCTTAATCTATAATCGAGAACTGAATTAAATTCGTCGATTTTCGATTTAGATACCCGTTCGAAGATTTAAACTAACAAAAATCATTCGATTAGAGAGTTTT
This sequence comes from Fraxinus baroniana, assembly GCA_903798355.1. Classification (NCBI taxonomy): domain Eukaryota; kingdom Viridiplantae; phylum Streptophyta; class Magnoliopsida; order Lamiales; family Oleaceae; genus Fraxinus; species Fraxinus baroniana. The sequence goes on from CAIGRO010073972.1 coordinate 16,101, forward strand.
ATCCAATCCTAGGTGGATTTTTGAAAAGTTAAAAATCATTTCTGAATTATTTTAAACATGTTTGAATAATTTTTCAAAAGTACTTTATCTGATTAATTTTTTTTTAGAGTAGTCAATCTCTTATAAAACATTTAGTTTTACATTTTATTACTTTTATCTGATTAATTTTTTTTTTTACGAGTCTTGCCATACGAACATGTCAGAAGCTTTGGAATTTTCCTGAAAAATTCTTCCTTGCCAGAAGAATTTTCACAAGGGTCGGGCCTCACATGTATTAAAAAAAATGTGCGGACTCCACCATGTGTTGTCTGTACAATTTCTGTAAAAGAAATTCTGTACACCAAGAGAGGTTCAATATTCCTAGGATTAGCATGTTCGCCTTAGACTAAATGGCTTCTCTTTTAGTAAACTACAAAATTCATTTATTTTTTACATTTTATTAATTTTATTGTTTAAATAATAAATTTCTTAATTTCATAGGGATCCACAATAATTAAGATGACTTCTCACTTACTTAAAAAATTTTAAGTTGACTTTGAATTTTGTTTCTCTTAATCAAAATTAAATTTTGTAATCTCGCAAATTATTGCAACATTCTAAAATAAATTTGCAGATATTATTATATTAGCTTATGAAATAGTTTCATTATAAATTATAAATTTAATAATTAAACTAATATTCTAATTTTTAGAGCACCATAGTATACTTTTCCATCTTATCTTAATTCTACTTTTCCGATTACTGAAATTATCAATTTATAAATTATTTAAATAAATCTCACTTATACGGTTATACCTATATCATAAAATAAAAAAAAACCATACCACTTTTTCTTGATCCCAAGCAGCTAATAAATGCAGAAATTAAAATTAAAATAGTTTGTATAGAAAGAATAAAATAAAATACGTATAAGCACACCACACTTCTGGAAAATTAAGGAAGCCAGTACTTGCTTACATCACTGTGCAGTGCACTTTCATTCTGCTGCTGATTTCTCCCTGGTACGTACTGTAAGATTTCGCCTCAATCAATTTTCTTAATTTGTTCCTCTTTTTTTATTTAATTTTCCTTTGTTTTAGCCATTTATATTACCTGGGTTTTTTGTTAGTTCTTGTTGAAATGGCCATAAGAATTTATCCTGTTTGTGGACCATGAAAATTTTGAACGATAAGGGCAATTTAAGAGAAAAATCACCAAAAATGGGCTGAATCTGGATAAAGGAAATTACGAGCTTAATTTAGAACAAGCAATCGCATATTAAGTGCTATTAAGGAAAGAAAAAAAAAAAAAAGAAGAAGAAGAAGAAGAAGAAGAAGCTATCTTTATAATTAATTCGATGCATCAATGGTTGAAGGGGGATTTAAATTATGAAATCCACTTTAATTTAACTTTTTGGCTTAGCCAAACATGTTTGAATTTTAAGTACCTTTTTTCTTCTAGACATGTTTTGGCTTTTCCTTATAGCTTACTTCTTTTTTTTTTTTTCCCAGAATTTTAGTGCAAAATGTTACTTTTTAGAAGAGCAAGTTTAGATTTCTAGACTGAGCCAAGCATCACTAAAGATGGAGTGACGAAAAAGTTCGGGCATATGCAGAATATCTCTTGGTTTTATTTTATGATTTTGTATTCTCGAATTTCAGATGCAATTAGTGTTATGAGACCGGATATAAATTTTTGTGCAGTTTGTTGGGAATTGTGACGTATATTTAAAGAGAAGTAGCGTTTCACTTGGTTTTCATAAATAATTGTAGCACTTATAACCTTTTGAATAATTTCAATCATGTAAATGATTTATTAAGAAATGCCAATTTTCGAGAATGTCTATTGATACACATTGGAAATGACTATCATTATATATTGAATTGTTTCTATTTTCACCATATTTCACTATCCTTAGCGTAAGCTGACCTCATTTTGCATATCACCTCATGCGCGACATGGATGGATACAGAATTGTTATTTCCTCACTTAGTCAATGATGAGTTCAGTAATGTCCTTGGGTAAGGTACCTCTGTGGACTTATCGAGCATCTAGCTGCTCTAATCCTCGTCCTTTGGAGTTCTTTTTCTGTCCTCAACCATACTTAAAACAAACTGTCGATGTCAAGACCAACTTGAAGGAGGGTCTCTTCTTAGGACAATCAGCATGCCAGTATCGACTCAAGCCAGCTGCTGCATTTAGTTCAGAAGAGATGCATCCCACTAGTCAGGTGTTTTTTATACTATATATTTAGCTCAGTTTATGGCTAGTAATTGTTTCATCATGTTTCTTTAGTACCCCCTCAAAAAGTAACCCTTTGAATTCTAGTCAGTGTGCAGTCTAATATACTTGTTCACACAGAAAATTGATTCTTCCTTTCCTCTTGCAATTGTGGACTAATAAATAAAATCAATATAAAGGAAATAGGGACTTTAAAGAGAGACAATAACTTTGAGAAATGGGATTCAATGACGGCAAAGTTTGCAGGAGCTGCAAATCTACCATTTCTATTGTTGCAACTGCCTCAGATAATACTCAATGCTCGGAATCTTCTAGCAGGGAACAAGTCTGCACTCTTAGCCGTCCCTTGGCTGGTATTGCGTACTTTTTAAGATTTTGATTAAGAGCATGTTTGTCTGAGCATAGAAAGATGTACAAGTTGCTTTTAAGCTTCTTTTTGCCAAACATAATTCTAGAATTTACAATTTTTTACTAAGAAAATTTACTTTTAGAGAAAAGTAACTTTTAAGCTCAGCTAAACATGCTCTTTATTTTGTGAAAAACCATAAGATACATTTTACATAATTTTTCTTGCGCATAGGGCATGCTGACGGGATTGCTCGGAAATCTCTCTTTGCTATCATACTTTATCAAGAAGAGGGAGACTGAAGCAGTAGTGGTGCAGACTCTAGGAGTTGTGTCCATGTATGTGGTGATTTTGCAGCTGGCTATTGCTGAAGCTATGCCTCTCCCTCATTTCATCATCACTTCTATTGTGGTTGCTTCGGGTCTCATCTTAAATTGTATGAAATACTTTTATTTGCTCAATCCCAAAATCTGGACCTTTTGGGAAGATTTTATTACCATTGGCGGTTTTTCTGCACTTCCACAAGTAAACTCTCTCTTTCAATTAACAAAACATAAGCATCAATCTTGTTGGATTCGGATCAGCATAAATTTTCCGTATTCTGATCTTTGTTACCTATGGGTTGGAGTTATAGGTCATGTGGTCAACATTTGTCCCATACGTCCCAAACACCATCTTTCCTGGTATGATTTCCTTCGTGACAGCTGTGACTTATGTTCTAATGGTAAGCATTGCATTAATGTATGAATTCTAGTTAAACATAAGCATGCTCGAAATTTTGACATGTATTCATCTGGTATTTGCTGCATGTTTCGTTATGAACAAATTAAAAATACTGCTTGACAACATGAAAGGACAGGGCAAAGCACCATTTACACACGATTCCTACAGCAATAGATCCCAGCCCCATCTTACATTTCATTAACATTCAATCATGGATAGACTGAGTATAAGGAGAAGAAATAAAAAGCTTGAACAAGAATGTGAAGCTAGGATGAGATAGGAAGAAACAAAGCTGAAGTAATGTTTTAAGGCCTTCATGTCCCAGCCGCATCTGCCATCTGGAGATGGGAAATAAAATGCATTTTTCCCTTGTAAAATTACTTCTCCTTGAACTTCTATGAAAAGCATCTAATATGTCCTTTGTACAATTTCTCTGTCGTATAAACTTCATTTTCTTTGTCTTCTGTTCGTGCAAAATTTTCTCCTCAATTAGTATTATCTTTTTTTGTGAAGGGCTTTATTTATGGATTTATTCATGTAGTAGTTTTGGAGTACGGGAACTTGGACACTATTGCACTTGTACCTATTTCTTGGAAAAGATTAACATCTGCAACCCTGGCTTGACTTTCTTATGTGCTGTGTGCATGTGAATGTCTAGTATAACAAATATGCACATTATGCAATAGGACATAGTTGCATAAATAGTACTACTGGCTGGAGGATGTTTGTCGATCTTTAGAATATGCATTCTAGACTCTTAAGAGTGAGAATCTTGATTTAATTTTGCAGCTACTTACTTTTTCAGGCACGGATGGGCAAGCTCTCGGATGAAGCTACCAATTTTCTCGGATTAGTTTCTGGTTGGACTGCCACTCTTCTTTTCATGTGGATGCCTGTTTCACAAATGGTATCTGTCTTGTGCTCCCTTAAATATATAATATTATTTCACGTGTTCCGCTAGTATGATTTCTATTTAATACTGATACTTCCTTTTCAGTGGACAAATTATCTGAATTCTGATAACATCAGAGGTTTATCAGCTGTTTCAATGTTGCTTGCCATGATCGGGAATGGACTTATGATCCCACGTGCCTTATTTATTCGGGATTTAATGTGGTATGTTATTTATCTCCTCCCACTTTCCAATGATTTTCCATTAATTGAAATACAGTCAATCCATTCTGGTTTCGACCATTGAAAAGTCATTAAGTTGTGAAGGCTCGCCTCAAAATCCAACCCATTTATAGAATTATGTTTCACAAGTCCCATAAGCTTTATTATTGTAACTTAAAATCTCTGTACCTAATTTTTTTGCCAAAAGTTCGACTCTCGCCTACTTTAGTTTCATTAGTAGCTGAGAAATTTGTAATCCTATTAAAATTCAAGGAAGAATAAGTGAGTTAATAATAACTTATTTGCAGGTTCACTGGTTCAAGTTGGGCCTGTGTTTTCTATGGATGGGGAAACCTTGTGTGCTTGTACTGGTAATCTGCTGATTAATGTAGACCAGCATTATTAAAAAAAAATGTTGATTCTTTTGTTAACTTATAATTTGATTTGAAATCCAGCTTTAACTGCATTAGCAGGGAGTTTTTCTTGGCTGCAACCCTTGGCTTGGTTGTCACGATAGGTGCGTCCTACATTTCACTTTTCTTGTATATATTTAACATCCTGCGTGTAAGATAGATGTAGGAAAAGTTACAATGATTTGGTGGAGATTAAAATCAGATTTTTAGGAGATTTTAATAAAGTTGAAATATGTGGTTGAAAAGTTGGGATCCATGAAATATGATAAAATTGATTGGTGACTTTGACTTAGATTAAAATTTGAATTTTAATCGGTATCAAACAGGTCATAGTCAAAAGCTTGGTTGTGCTTAAAAAAAAAAAAATTCCTAGAAAGAAAGTCAAGATTTACTTTCTACGAAAGCAAGTTTTGTTGGTAAAAAGAAACTTTGAAATTCATTTTGGCAAATTGACTAACTTATTAGTAAGTTTGACAGACTTTCGAGCACAATCAAACATGTCGTTATCTGTTTGATCTTTCCTCCTCATCCTCCAGGTATCCAACATGTTTAAATTTGAAAGGATTAGCACACTCAACTATATATGAATCATTGAGAATGTCTTTCGAGCCCTCCTGTTTTCCTAAATTGACACTCTTCGTTTCCACATTACGCACACACGCCACACTGTTGGCTGATGATCCGTGTTTTGAATATCGTATTGCCTTGTTATAGGAATTACTCTGTGGAGAGATACACAAGCTCATGGACACAGTTCACTAGTCATGTCGTTAAAGGAGTTAGTTTTTAGTCCATGATTCTCCTTCTTCTCTGCTTCTGTTATATCTCTCCACCATGATTTTGAACCCGACATGAAGTCGTATGGTGGCTGCATATAAGAAGCACAATAATTCCTCATCAAGATGTCGGCTTCAGAACACAATAAGATACTGGTTTTTAGTCTTCTCGTTCCATCCTTGTGAAACGGGATGAGTTTCTTGAAGCAATCTGTTGCATTTACAACGATTGCATAACAACTTTTGTATAATCTTAATAATTGACGAGAACTGAAGTCATGTTAGATTTTTGTTTGTCTACATGACGTGTAATATATTACCTCGTACATTGATGTTAGAAAAATACTCTATTCTTGTCTGTTTAAATAAAGTTGAAAGTTGTACCGTCAAGCAATTGTTATGAGATTTTCGCATGCAAGTTCAAGATTCGCGCCTTTAAAACTTTGATGAATTCGTTCGAGCATCATAAATGTTTCTCATTGGAATTTATCTACAACTTCCTTTTGCGCTCTTCTTGCTTTATACTAGATACTAATATAAATGTTCTTGTGTTTCTTGGGTTCGGCCAAAGATCAGCTCCTACTAGTGAATTACAAGTGCTCATCTGTTATTGTTCTTTACCTTAGTTGATTGGGCATTGATTATTCAATTGGATTGGACGGTTCAAATCAAACATCATCTTCTTGGTCTTAGGCTTGGTCCAATAACCCTTCTTGGTCCATTTCCTTCCCTTTATATATGTGGGTCCATTTGCACCTAAGGTATGTTTTATCAAAACCTCAGCTAAATTCCCTATCACCCATTTTTCTTGCACTAATTCTTCTCATTCAAACAGTTAACTTCATCGCTGGTGTGAAAATGATCGTCGATTTTTTGTCTGGGACGGTGAACTTAGCATCCTGACAGTGTGTTTCAATGTGCAGATGATGCTCAAGTAAATGGGAAAGTGATCTGGATCTGTTGACCATTTGATCGGATAGATTTTAACGTTAACAATGTTAAAAAAAATCGTGCAAGAAGCATTAAATACATCTATGTACCATCTTGCCTTGATATATTTTCCAACACTAACATTGTTTTGAGAGGGGAAAAAGGCATAAAAACACCAAGTTAGGTAGCGTGTCATACAATGATTCTGCCTTTTTTTATCTTTAAATTTGTCAAAACATGCTTGCTGCAAACATCTTTTCTTCATATTGCAATCACAAATTTAGTCTCCTCCTTCAATTATAAGTCATGATTATTCATTTTTCTTTCGGTTTCCACTAACCTATGTACTAGGATTAGTAGCATGATATTTTGTCATTAATAACTAACTACTTCGATTCGAAACTACGCTCCATATCGAAACTTTACGTACTTCACATAGTCGAAAAGCTTAAGAGAACTTTGATTAACTTTGATAACGACACGTAAATGTGGGTTAGATCCAACATAATTGGACATAAGAAAGTCCTAATACTCGAGAACTTGTTACCCTTTTTCCTTTTTTTGTTCCAACTTTTTTCTTCATATGCCTAACAATATGTAATAGACAAGGGTCACGGGTAAAGACACCAACATGCCAAATATAACCCTGCACAACCAGATAAAATATTAAAAATATAAGGATTGTGTTACAGGTACAAAATGAGTTAGAAAAGGGTGTCCAAAATTGCTAAATGGCGGCCCCCTATTGGGGGCTCCTGGTGGGCCCGGCGCCCCTCCAATAGGGGCCGTCATTTGACAATTTTGGACACAATTTTGTACACCAAAAATTATCATATAAAGAAAAAAAATTATTGAGCAAAATATAAAAAAATTGAATTTACCCAGTACTCAGTATGTCGGGATGCAATCCATACTCTCGAGCAAAAACAAATGGGACAATCCCTTGGGGAAGAGCTGCCTGCATGTAATGTATTACGTTAAACTGAAGACAAGATTAATGAAGAGAAACGTATCATTTTGGGTACCTGAACTATGGCAGCACGTAGGTGCGCTCCTCTCATTCCAACGGCTAAAGATGCAGTCGACATAAGTAAAGGTCCACCCACAAATCGAATCACCATTCCTATTAATGCCATTTTAGTGCCACAAGCAATTATCCGTGGCTGAAGTGCCATGAATAACCCTGCAAGACTCCGATTTTAAACTTCGGTTTCTTCAGTACTGTATACTAAATATGTCAAAAATGTAGAAATACGTACCTAAACTGAACATGGCCATTCCGAGGCCGGCGTCCGAAATTATTTTGAAAGAGTATTTCACCAAATTAGGCATCCCTACTTTCCATCTGCTCAAACAATGGATTTTTTATTTTATTCTTGTAGAAGAAATATAAGTAAGCTTATTTTTGATAAGTAATGACTTACTTATATGAGATTAGGGACCAAACAAGGCCTAAAACGCTTGAATAGGTATTCGGATTTCGGGAAAGCTTTCTTCCAACCATGATTAAAATTAATCTTAGCATAACCAAAGCACGTGGCATTTCTTGATTGGTTGATGTGATCATCTCGTCCGTTCCCTCTTGTACTTGAATTTTTGCGCAGTCTCTGAAGCTAAGATCTTTATCTGAAAAAGAAATCACGAGACATATTTGATATATTGATTAAATAGAAAAATACATAATAGTCTTAATCAAAATTATGTGTTATCGAATTATGTGTTATCGAGTATATAGATACGTGTGTGTGTGAATTATGAGTTATTGAGTACAAAGGTATGACAATTGCATGATTGATCCCTAATTTATAGTTCGATTGATAAGCTAGTCTTCAACCTTTAAAAGAAGCAAATTAGTATTCAATTTTTCAATACTTGCACAATCAATCTCGAAATAATGATTCGGGTTTTCGATAAATCATTAATGTGATCCTTCTAAAAATATATCTCACTTCAAATTTTCGACAGAAACCCAAGTTAGAAAAATAAAATTTTACTTTTTAAATTATAACATGTGAGAGGCACGCGAAGATTATTTGACAGTATTTACATGGTTCGAACTTCGAAATCTGAAACTGATTGCACAATTATAAATTATTCCATTTTGAAAATTATAAGAGTTGTGCTGCTCTACCAGACCTCTAGGTCTGGTAGAGCAGCTGTAAGGAGGGGGTGGGTTTTTTACATTTTGGGGGAGGGGGGGGTGAGGTGGTTTTATGAGATGGGTCCCCCACCTCATGTGAGGCAAAGGCCTCTACTAGGCCCGGAAGAGGAGGCCTGGTAGAGGAGAGTTTCTCAAATTATAAAATCTAATGACCAAAGGTACAATTTTCCATGTTTTTGACTGATGGGTCACTGTTGCCAGGGCTGTCGACGACCAAAGAGTGGGGGGAAAGTGACAGTTCCTTTACATACTATAAAGTTACATGAAGTGGGACTATCATCATATATGTACACTCTATTATTTCATTAATTCAAATGAAGTAATCATATTTGTACTCCAATTAAAACACACGTGCTTTCAAGTAATCATGTAATCCATTAATAAAAAGTGGGACCCAATTGATAATTTTTCCTAAATTTGTCCCCCAACTCCCACATTATTCCTTCTCAAACCATAATATCATAATATGAAAAAAAAACATAGGCAAATCGATTATCGATAATGAATCATTAGTGCAACGTATATGTTAGCTTCTAAAATGCAGCTTTTAAATATGTTTGAATAATTTTCTAAAAGCATTTTATCTATTTTAAAAAAATCTTAGATGAAATTGACATAAAGTAGCTTACTCAAGAAGCTTTTCTACAAGAAGCAGAGTATAAGTTCAATCAAACGAATCATGAGTAGGCTGAATTGAATTATAGGCTACGTTTGAACCCCCCCTTTTTTTTGTGACAAATGAGTTTTGTAATATTAATTTTTCGAAAAAATACGCGGTTAAAAAGTAAGAAAAAGTTCTGAGTTTACGTATAAAATTATTTTATTGGAAAATGAATGGTTGAAAATAATTTTAATAAAGAAATTTTTTTTAGAGAATGATGCTCAATCATGTAATTGTAAACGTGACTATGTAATCATGTATAGTACACGGGTAAATTTACCGACAAACAGGCCACTCGGGAAGATGAACAAAAAGTTAAAAAGAAATAAAGAGAGTTTTAACCCCCACGAAGAACTAATTACTTGGGAAAAGGAGCAAAAATAATCAAAAAGAAGAGAGGGACAAAGGGGGTCAAGCTTTCCCAAGGTCGTAAGGTGTAAATTATAATTGATAATTGATTTCCAAGGTTTTTGACAGTTAAAAGGAATCAAAACATTGGCATTAAAGCAAAATAGAAAGTTGAAAGATGAGACAAAACTCTATAATTTAGATAGAGAATCCAAGACAAAAATATTTTCGTTGAATTCCAAGCAATTCTTTCATTTTTCTTTTCGATTTTCTAGTTAAATTTCAATTTGAACAACACACCTTCTGAACCCACAATTTTTATCAAAAAATTTGTCAAGCGGGCTCTTCAAACATAAAACGATATGAGAATCTAGACTAGAAGTTGGTGAAAAATTTGTAACTTAGAGTTCGAGTGACTAAACTTGTTGCATTGAATCTCCCTCTATGTGACTACGTCTACTAATCGAGAAGACTTTATGCATCCATATCAAAATTTATTATTAATGTGATGAAAAATATTATCTTTGTCATTTTGAGCTTATTTGGTAGGAATTTTTTGGAGGAAAAATTGATTTTGAATAGTGATATGATGAGAAATGTGTGGATGAAAAAAAAAAAATTATTAATGTGATGAAAAATATTATTTTATTGAAGAATGTGTGATTGAAACATGCTCTTTATCAATTTGAGGTGGTCTAGCTAGCTAGCTACCTAGAAAAATCTTAGGCATAACATAACAAGAATCTTTTAACGTTGTGATTACATTTTTGTCAGTTAATTCGATTGTCATCGAGAGGTGAGGTCAATTCTGGTCTGCTCATAGCAGGTGAACTGTGACAGGACAAAACGTTGTTCACAGAATCTTGTGACAAAATGTACATGCAAACCCTACAGATAGCTACGTTTCTCTGCATGCATGTCTGGGTTTTTTTTAATATTTTCTTAGTTTTATTTTGGTAAAATTAAATTGTAATTATGTTTGTTAATTAATTCCAAACAAAACCCTGCAAAAGTAATTTTTGTCAGATGAAAATTTTGACCATAAAGTAACATACCTCCGACAACATCTATGTACTCTTGTCCATCAACGCCATCACCATGGTTGCCGTCGCCGCCGCCACTGTCGTTGCATATTCCTGGTGAATGCCAGACTTTTTTCACAACCGGAGATTGAGCCCACGAGGGAGTAATAACTCCGGTGGTTGTCACGGTGGTCGTGTCCAATTCGTTGAAATTCGAGGCCCTAGGTGTAGGCTGGAGAGAGTAGGCATCGGATGAGGCGTACCCCGATAACTTTGGACTCGTGGAACGGTATCCAAGTGCCAATTCGCCGTGAAATTCGTTCAATCGAGTTGGTGTGTTGATAGAAAAAATTTCTGCATTGGTGAGATTTGATGCCCTTGGGGTGAGTCCAATTGAGGATGATAGTCCAGAGTTCGGAGCAGATGATATCGATCGTCTGATACGCACCCGAATGCGTCCCGTGTCGTCAATTACTGATTCCGTGCAAAGTGGGTCCCGACCGTCTAGGGATATGACGTCATTGTCTATCTCAAATTTTGTTATAGAGGCAGCTGTGTGACCGGGGAACTGGTTATGGATTAATATTGTTGCAGCTCTATATTCAAAAAGGAATAGTAACAAAGTGTACCTGCATGAAGCAAAAATAAGTTTTAGCCCCCTTTGTCCTCATTTTCTTAAAATCAATTTCCTCCAATTTCTTGCGCAAACCCGAAATTTTTTCAATTTTCTTCGCTACACATTCTCTTAAAAAAAAAAAACATTTTTGGCACAATTTATTTTCAATAGAACTCTACCAAACACGGGCTTAATTTACCAGTTTAATTTGTTTACAATTTTAGTAATTTGTGTTACTCCGCCTATAATTTTTTTTTTTTTTTTCCTTATCGGTCTCAAGCCAAAATAAAAGAGAACGATCACTATCTATAAGTTGATAGTCACCGTACAAATTTATGCACGAACCGATATAAACATTCTACCGTCACGAAATGAATCATACACAGTGGTAAAAAAATAAATTCACATGAAATAAGTGGGAGTTGAATTCTTTTTTTTTTTTTTGTCTAAAAGTGAATCTACTTTAGCTCCCCACTGTTTACTTTTTAGCTTTTGGAAAAATCCGATCACTTTGTAAGATAAATTCAATTAACTTTATGTGTGCCCCAGCCTCCAAGTGTTTGGCCAATGTTTCCTCACTTTGCAGCATGCTTCCAACAAAAGTCACAGTGCGTGTGACTTTTGAAGAGGAACAGACACAGATAAAAATATATATATATATATATACAATGATCGAACCAGAATTTTCATGTAAGGTGCGAAAAGATATATGTATTACGTGTAAATTAAAAATTTCTACATAAATCGATCGATTGTGTCGATAGAGAGAGGTTGGTAACATACCAGATAATGCATTGTAAAACAACCAACTGGACCATGAGGCTCTGTGTGAATTCTCCATACATGGCATTGAGCAAAGGAATGCCCATAACCAATGTATTTGGCAAAGAAGAAACTGAGAAAAGAGTAATCAACCAGTCCAATTCTCCTTGACATATACCCCAAAATGACAGCAAAAGCAGCACAAAGGCCTTACTCAAAGTATCAGCTAATATGAACTTTGTATCCATTTCATACGGATTGTTCTGCGATATGAAATGAAACGACAGTACCGGAACCGCAAATACGGCGACAAACCGGTTGATGCCGGAGCACTGCTCCGGCGAGAATATTTTCCACCATTTCACCGAACCATAAGCGAGCAACATTGCGAAATATAGAGGCACCATTGCACACATAACTTTGTAGAAATCATCTGAACTTATCATCTTTAAATTGCCTTTTTAGCTCTTTGGAAAGAAGTTGAATGAATGAATAAATTTAGGGTTAATGTTGATTATATAGGAGTGTTTGCATGTAGATTTATGAAAAGACAATATTACCCTTGTGAAATTTTGGAAATAATAATTGAGAGGGGTTGGGTTGGGGATAGTGTGGTTGTACCAAAATTACAAAACAAATGGTCTTACTTTTATAATGTTTGTAAACTACCCTCTTGTGCAAGAAAAGCAAGCTTTTTTCCATTTGATCATATCCTAATCTCGTACAAAGTAATAAAAGAGAATTTTATGTTCTTGATGTCAATTCTTTATTGACAGTATGGGCTTCGATATATTTGAAATCGGCCCAATAAAACGATACATTAAGTCCTTCATTCAACAAGATTAAGCCCCTGTTTAGTTCGAATTAAAATTCGATTTTAATTTAAGTCAAAGTCAAACAATTAATATTAACCACATCTTTCATGGGTCCCATAACTTTTCAACCACACATTTCAAAAATTTCAATCACAATCTACTCAAAAAATCTAATTACTCTACATCAAATACCCTCTAAGAGCTAGTGATAGTGGGGTAGAGCACAATGAAGTTGAGAAGACTAGACTAGTTTGTTTATTTTTTTTTTCTCCTTGTTTTCAAAACAAATAAAAACTGCAAATATAATAGTCAAATGGATGAAATTTGTTGATATACCAAAGGACCATTCTACAAGTACCTAATCATTTACATAATATATTACATAATTGACAGATATCGCTCATCCATCAGCAGTCTACAATTTTTGACTTTTCCACACTTCACATCCACGGCCAAATTTCTTCCACATGGACCTATGTAATCCATTATGTACATGAAGAATTATCCTATACCAAAATAGGTTAGGAACAATGTCGAAAAACATAGTTGGGTCAATATTGTGAATGTGTCAATAGTTTGAGGGCGATTGTGCAANCTATGTAATCCATTATGTACATGAAGAATTATCCTATACCAAAATAGGTTAGGAACAATGTCGAAAAACATAGTTGGGTCAATATTGTGAATGTGTCAATAGTTTGAGGGCGATTGTGCAAGTTTCATTCCAAACTAATTAAGTTGATTTTACTTAGAGGAGGCTCTTTATGTACTGATTTATCTAGCCCCAATTTGGTTTAGAAAAAAAAAAAAAGAATTAATATTTTTAGTAGATTTTAATAAAAATTGATGAAATATATAATTGAGAATGTGATAAAAGTTGTGAATATCATAAAATGTATGATTTAAAATGAATTTGAGAAAAAATAATTTTTAAAAAATGGGAACAAAAGATGGACTTATAATTGTCAAAATCTCAACTCTACTAAGGCTCATCACGATTTGTGCCCATGTTCTTCTTAGCTTATAAGTGACCGACTCATGTTTCAAGACACTCTTTATTCAAATATTTTGAAAGAATTCACCACTCATTTTTGAAATGTGTGGTTGAAAAGTTGTGTGACCCATGAAAGATGTGGTTAGTATTGATTGTTTGATTTTGATTTAGATTAAAATCTGTACCAGATATGGTCATAATTTAAACATTTTATAAACAATTCACCTACACATGCTTTAGTTGAGCTGAGCATGCCTTTGTGTTGAGATTCTATTTAGCATCGACAATAACTTGATGATACAACATTATGTGCTATACAGAAATACCAAATCTCTCGCCATTTTTTTAATACAATTAACGTCATGTAAATAACCTCGACAATTTTGTGAATGGTCGATTTTGAGAGTATGTTAGGGCACAAGTCGAGCACGGGCCCAACCGAAATCACCCTACAATATTTGTCTTATTATGTAATAGAAAATCTGAAAGTGATATGTAACGTACGGTACCTGAACCGGTCGGACGCGTGCATACTGGTCTGCACCGTCCTATTAGTTTCTGTCTTGTCATCAATT
>CAIGRO010074017.1:0-11418 GCA_903798355.1 Fraxinus baroniana
AATGAAAACAACAGCTAACAAGAACTTGAACACAAATAAAAATGAAATAATTCAGATGCAACATAATAATAACCTACTACTTCATACGACACTAACATATCCTCGAGAAAAACACAACTCGTGCATAGCACGGGCACAAACTAGTATGTTTAAAATTAACGAAGTTCTGGAATTACCTATATGATATGCTATAAATTTGAACTACAAAATTTCATCAATTTTTTTTTATTTCATCTGGGAGAAAATTGGAACCCAAGTTTGATTTTGCGGAAATTTTATAAATTTACTTTTCATGCGTTGATTATCATGTAGTAAGATTGATATGGTTAGAAAGGTATAAATAAAATTTCCAACCGTAAGAACTCTAAATTTAGACTTAAAATAAAGAAATTGTGAAGTTTTGAAATTTGGATCGAAATCTGAAAAATTGAAGAAGATGAAGAACAAGATTTTTTCCTCCTCACTCTCTGTTCAATGTGTGCCGCAGGTGAAAATTGGGGCGCGTTATGTAAGAAAATATCAATGTTCTAAAAAGCGTAAAACGTGGCTAGGCATGGAGGCCAAGTTTCAAACTTTACGAGCCTAGGCGAATTTTAGGCGTAAAAAAGAGTTTTTTTTATTTTTCACTTTATTTTAAATTATTAATCATTGTAAAAAATTCAATAATTCAAATAATACATACCAAACATCTAAAATTATAAAATATTATATTTACTTTTCCTACACAAAGATAAGTTTCAAAATCGTAATTACATAACATAGATAGCTTATAGTTTAAATATTATCTAATCTAACTTTTTATCGGACTCCAATTCAATATATTCTTCTTCATCTAATTCGTCATTTGTATCGTTCGTTACAAAATCATCATTCTGGGGCCCCATATTTCATTTTGATTATTTCTTGTACCTCTTGTAGGTTGTAAGATATCATTCTCCACAAATCCTAATGTTATACATATATGATATCCAAATCAGTGCGGTGTGTGGAGAAATTGAGAGGTTTTGCGCCGTTCTTCTGTCTTTTTTCCCGTTCTTCCGTCTTCTCAGTTCTTTGGAATCTGTAATTTTTGAAGTTTGAAAGGATGGTGAGTTATTGAGTCTGGACTGTGGGTTTTATTAAAAAGAAAGGAGAAATTAGGCACCCTTAAAATCTGGGCATGAGGAGGAGGAACGCCTAGGCGGCTCGTCAACAATGTCGTTGACAGCTTAATTTCCACTTAAGCTCAAGTTGAAGGATTTTCATCACGCTTCCGGCTAGGCGATGTTTAGACGCGCTTTTTAGAACACTGGAAAATACTAAAAAAATAATAAATAGGGAAGAGTTCAAAAGTTAGGGATTAACTATACACAATTCAAAAATCAGGTTTTAAATTTGACTAATGTAAAAATCAGGTTTTAGTTAATTAATTAAAAATATTTATTAATTAGGTCACAATTATACAATTAATAGTCACATATACATAATATTATCAAATTAATTGGTTACAAATTATTTCGAGGTTACAAATCAAAAATCTTATAGGTCACAAATCAAAATTTTTATAGGTCACAATTTATTTCATTTGTCACAAATAAAAAAATTATAGGTCACAGATTATGAATGAGTCATAGAATTTATAATTACAGGTCACAGATTATGAATCAGTCTCAGAATTTATGNATTTTAAAATTAATTGATCACAGATCAAAAATTTTGTACGTCACATATTATTTCGAGGTCACAGATTATTAAATTTTTAGGTCATAGGTGAGTAATTGGCCACAAATTACCAAACATTTGATCACGGATTACCAAACATTTGGTCACAGACTACCGCCACTACCACTATGACCATTTTTAACCACCCTCACCACAACGCCACCGCCACAACAGCACCAATAAAGCCACTGACAACCACCTCCACCACCAATCACTTGCATATTACCTATTTTATAGGTCACAAATGCCAAACATCTCCAACAGAAACGCACCCACAGCCCACACGGCACCCCTCCACCTCTGCCACCACTTCAACTTCCGCCACCGCCACAATCACCTCCACTCCGCCACTGCTGAAAACCACATCAGCATGAAAACCACCCCGTCGCTCTAAATATCTTCAAGCAACAGCAAAGCGTGTACTACGTCGTCCCATTCACCATTGGTCACAGCATCCTCAAAGTACCTCATGTTGAAGAAAAATCCCCGAATCCTTTTCCAAACTCCATTCATTTTCCAAATCCCAAAACAATCAACAACAAAATTACTAAAAAAATCCAAAGCCCATAAAAAATTATAAAGGAAAACAAAAATGGCTTACTTGTGAACTGTTTCTTTGAATTTCTCTTCATCCAAAAATTGAAGAATTAGGAAAGCCAGCTCTCTGCTTAAAGAAGACATCTTTTTATATCCAAACTTCTCCAAATTCCTCAGATCCAGTAAAATCCCACTTCAAAATCCAAGAAAAAACACATCAAGTTCATAAACCCATTACAAATCACGCCCAAAAGGTTGAGATGTCTCGCGATGGTGAGGGAGATCTGCGCGAGGTTGGACATTAGTGACGACGCCGCTACTCGACTCTCTGGTAGTGGGCGCTCCTCAATGGTGACGACGGCAAGAAAGAGGGTAGAGAGAGAGAGAGAGAGACGAAAATCGAAGAGGAGGAGGAATAGAAGAAAAATGATTTAGGTTTTGTTTGTGATTAAGGCTGAGTTTTAATATATTAATTGATTTTTGAATAAATAAATTTAGCACCTGATTTTTAAACACCTGATTTTTTGTAATTTTCCTTATAAATATCTAAACAATTGATCCGCGTGTGAGTGCGCGTCTAGATCATTTCAAAATTTTAAAAATTCCACTCATCCCCAAATTATTCTGGGTTTTTTAGTATATAAATATTATATTTTTAGATGGTCAATTTTTTTTATGTATTTAAAGTTTAAATTACATTTTATAAATACATAAAAATTATTTTCCAGCTTAATTAAATCTGAGAATTTTATATTAAATCTAGATTATTTATTTAGGAACTCTATTACCTAGTGGGCAGTAATTTTTTAAAATGTTCCCTTTTTAAGAGATTGAAAAATACTTTGAAAAATAATAGTTAGATTTAGATTAATTTAATTAGTATAAATTAGTTGAAATTCTAACTCCAGATTTGATAACTGGTTACTATATTAATTTATATTGAAGATAGATTTAGGATGGAAATTGATAATAAATACGTAGTATCTCTGGGAAGATATTCGAACTTAAATATCTATTTTATTACTTATCATGATTTGTACACTAATCAAATCACACCTCAAGTTTTTTACGTCGTTGTCGAGGATTAATTAATTAATTTAATTTTTATTTTTAATTCTAGCTTTAATTTAGTGTTTCTTTAATTTTGTTTTCCAATTGATCTATTTATTTCTCTTGGTTTAATTGATAGGGAACAAAAGGGAGCAAGAGCACAACAACAACAACAAAGAAATGAGATGGGAAATTCCCAAAATTGATGAAGACGTGCTTATGTGGGATTTATTCGCCACACCACATTTTAAAATCAAGGGATATGATGTACATGTTGAAGTTGATGAGTATGACTTACCTTGAGAGTACCATGGAGACTACCAGGTTATCAAGTACTAGGTGTAAAAGGAGTTAATGAAAATGATTTATCATTAAAATTACAGTAATGATATTCATCTCCATTGAAGATACAAATACAGTCTAGATGGCGTTAATGTGGCATTAAATGATAGGTGAAATTAAATAAGTCATTTCATTTCACATTTCATTTAACCTATCATTTAGATCCGCCTAAACTGTGTTTGTAACCCCACTGGAGATGAATAACTTTATTGTTAAAATTGTCATGGGCATTATCAAGCTACCAACGATAAGAACAATGGAAAAACTCTCCACAAAATGATCTATATGTCGAAACTGATGAAGATGACATACCTTTGTAGGAATGAGATTTCTTTGCAATGCAAAGGAATAAAAGGTTGGAAGCATAAATAACCTCAGATGGCACATACTCGTAGTACAATCCATTCAAGTAATCACACAATTCGAGTTGGAAGTAACCACCAAATCTCTATTGGCCGGAAGGTCAAAATAATGAAAGGAAGAATACTCATGAAAATTTCTTTGTGCAATTACTCAAAATTTTGGATAATAGATCGATCATTCAACTTGAGGAATCAACAACAAAGGAGAAGATCATGTAGAGACCAATGCATTAATGATAATCATGCCAAAAGAATCAGTAGCATTCAATGAGGATGGAATCAACATGCAATACTCCGATTAAATTCGATGAGGAAATTGAAGTATATATTGTTAAATTTGAATCGACGAATGAAGATAAGTCATACTACTTTGAGAAGGACAATGTTTAAGTTTGGAGGACAACTGCAAAAATGGTGTATTTATACACTTATTCAGTGTTTTAAATAATGCCATTTTGAAGTTCTTTTGATGAAATATAGCCTATTTTGTGTTATATTGTGTTTAATAGGTAAAACTCATTATTTGATGAAGAATCAGAGAAAACATGCGAAAAATAGAGAAAAATTGTGAAATCAAAATTATGGAGACTAAATTACAATATATTCAAAAAGTTGTATCGAATCACATGATAAAGATCCGAGAGTGTTATGGGTCAATTGGATGAAGAAAGATGTCAAAGGAATGAAATATAGCTAAAGTATTATCACACATCAATTTTCAGGCGAAAAAGCTATGCTCCGAATTTTCATCCTCATATTGAGACCCATCTTTGGCAAAGGAAACATTCAAATTGAAAAATGTTATTGCTAGATGAATTGTGGACCTTTGAGTAATCTTTTTTAATGCATTGAATCGTCTCAATCGAATATTGATAGAGAAAATTATGATAAAAATACTAAAAGCTACTAGGGAGCAAGCCTAGGCTTATAGTTGAGGCGCGCACCTCCACCTCTTCTAAGACCTCCTAAGCTCCAAAACCACCTTGAGGCACACCCCAAGGTAAAATGGGAACAAAATCTTTTTATTTTTTCTTATTTCGGTATATTTTAGAATGCAATCTTTTTTGCATTAATTCCCGAAGACTTCTTTGTTACGAAAAATCTCGTGTTCACTACGTATTACTTGTCAACTATCTCATACGCCTCAAGATTTTACCGAATAAGTTTTTGGCGTCGTTGTCGAAGAATAATGATTTTAATTTTAGTTTATTAGATTCGATACTTTTTTCTTTTTATTTATTGTTTTAGGTTATTTATTATATTACCTGAATTCTTTCTGTTTCACTTCTTTCAGGTTCCCATCAGCTTACACAAGATTCTGACGAGATCGGTCTATCTCCACTAGATCCCGAGATCGAAAAAAGAATTCAGATAGCATGTAAGGCAACAAGGAGAAGCAAGGGTAATGGCTGAGAATGAAAATCAAATTTCGGATTCGATTCAACAACCACCACCAGCTCCACAGATACACATTACCAATGAAGGCCGAATACTAGTAGGAGATTATGTGAATCTAATGCCTGTACCAGTGCTACCACCTATCATCTATCCGCCCTTTAGACAAGCTAACTTCTACATCAAACAAGTTTTCATCAATCTCTTTTAGAATCATCATGACATCAAATTCTTTGGGAAAGCTATAGAAAATCCACGTGAAAATATTCAAGATTTTCTAATGTTTTATGAAGTCATCAACTATCACGGGATGTCGTTAGATGCCTTTCCGATGCACTTATTCTCTCATACCTTGAAGAAAGGTGCAAAAGCATGCCTCTACTCATTACCTCCCAGAAGCATCTTATCTTGGAATGACATGGTGCAAAAGTTCACAATGAAGTTTTTCTTGCCATCTCAATTCCATCAAATGTGGAATGAAGTTCATACTTCGAAACAGTTCACAAAATTCTTGAAAAATCTGAAAAAGTTGCATGTCAACATTCCTTACATTGATGCGATCTTTCAAATCCCAATCTATTCCAACTTTCTAAAGGAGATGTTGACTAAGAAAATGAAGTTGTCCAAACATGAAAAAGTGACCTTAACTAAAGGGTGCAGCGCAGTCATACAGTGCAGGCTCCCGCCCAAACTAAAAGACCTAGGAAATTTTAGTTTACATTGCTCTGTAGGGAATCTAAATAACATTACTACTTTAATTGATTTTGGAACAAGTATTAATTTAATTAATTTGCCTCTTTACAGGAAACTAGGTTTGGGAGGTCCAAAGATAGCTTCAACAATCCCACAGTTGGAGGACACTACACTAAAACTCCCTTATGGAATAGTTGAAGACATACTCATCAAAGCTTAAGACTTTATTTTCCTGCAGATCTCATTATTCTAGACATGAAAGAAGCACATCAAATGCCGGTGATGATAGCCCAAGAATAGTTAACCAAGAGGGGATGAATTGGTTTTTAAAACTTTTTCAAAAAATTAATCTAAAATCAAGCACGTAATAGCTAAATAGATTAATTCAAATAATAAACACGAATATGAAAGCAATAGGTAAAGAGAGATAGATGATGCAAACAATATAATTATGGAGGTTAGATCTAACGTAATGATCTACGTCCTCCGTTACCAAGCTCTCCGGCACGAGTAAGACCAATTTCACTATGTTGATTGACTTGTGGTGCAATCCAACCCTTTACAATGCTTTTGATGACTTACAAACAAGGAGCACTATACAACTTTGAGCTTTATGGGACCTCAACACGACCCACAAGTTTTAAAGAAAGTTTGTTTTACAAATGAAACTTCTCTCTTAATAAATGATATGATCACAATTAAGTACCAAGAGAGAAGTAATCTAATAATTTAATAGATAGCAATGAATGAAGCTCAAGTATTCGGTATGAGAAACTTTGATATGTAGAATGATTTTCAAAAGTTTTTCAAAGTTAACATTAATTGATAATAAGAAATGAGATAGAGTAATTAGTACATAACGCCCTCACCTTTCATTGTTATTGTGAAAAAGTCACTACCTTTCATTTTTAGGCATTTTTACATTTATTTTCATCTTTCATTGCGCAAAAGGTCACTTTCACATATTTTCTCAATTAAAAATTATGAAATGATGAATATATCCCTCTCTTTAAATAAAACAAAAAGAAAAAAATTAATTGCAACCATAGTCTCAAACATTTTTAAAAAGTGCAAATAAGTCACAAATAAATTATTAAAAGGGTAATTAGTACATAATGTCCATATCTTTCACCGTTATTGCGAAAAACGTTCTCACATTTCATTTTTTTTTTGGTATTTTCACCATTAATTATACATTTGATTGCGCAAACCACTATTTCTATGCATTTCCTCAATAAAAAACTGTGAAATACTGAATATAACCTTCTATTTAAATGAAAAGCTAAAGAATTAAATTGCAATCATAGTCCTAATTTTTTAAAAAAGTGCAAACAAATCTCCAATAAATTATTAAAAAAATAATTTTTAAAAATTGCAAATGAGACACAATTAAATTTATTTAAAAATTAAAAAATCTAAAAGATTAAAAATGCAAACGAGTCTCAAATAAATTATTAAAGAATTAAGAATTAAAAATATATTTTTTGTTTAACTATGAGGTTATATTCATTATTTCACAACTTTTTATTGAGAAATTGGATAAAAATTGATAGAAAATGGTGGTCTGCACAATCAAATATGTAATTAAGAGTGAAAATGCCAAAAAAAATTGAAAGGTATGGATGTTTTTGCAATAACGGTGAAACATGGAGACGTTGTCTACTAATTACCAATTGAATAATTTATTTGTGACTTATTTGCACTTTTAAAAAAAAATGGGACTGTGGTTACAATTATTTTTTTTCTTCTTTTTGTTTTATTTAAAGAGGGGTATATTCGTCATTGCATAATTTTTAATTGAGAAAAAAGGTGAAAATGACCTTTTACGCAATGAAATGTGAAAATAAGGGTAAAAGTGCCAAAAAAATGAAATGTATGGACGTTTTCCACAATAATAATGAAAGGTGGGGATGTTATAAGCTAATTACCCAATGAGATACGTAATTGGGGTGATTTTATTGTTGTAGGGAAATATGGATATGAATGAGGATTCCCATGTGTAGATTATCTATGATCAATGGGATAAAAATTAGGCTAAAGTATTAAGTTAGATGTTGATTGTTTTGAATGAGTGTTTAATGAGGAGTATTGCACTAATTAAGACAATAAGATGTTTGGAAACTTCTATTCGTAGCTTTTATGACTCGAGTCATTAAGTATGTAAAAGTACCATAACATATTGCCCTAAAGTCGTCTGATTTGGGAGTTATCGACCAAAAGCTCGTTACATGGGTCATTTAGAAAGTTCAATGAAGAGAATGTTGTAAATAAAAAAATAGAAATAGAAAATATGAAAAAGTAGGTGCATGAAATAGAAAACGCACCACTTGCCTTGATTAAGTCACAAACACTTGTTTGAAAAATTTGACTTTTGATAAGAAACAATTAGCCTAATTGAGTCTTGGAATTGAAGTAATCAAAATAATTGAAGAATTCTTGCTTATTGAAATATTGACTTTCAATTAGTGAAATTTATCTAAATTAGAGATGTGATGATAAGAATAATGATTCAGTTTTATGTCACACTTGAAAATTGTGAAAATAATAATTTTGGAGGTGTATGAATTTTACAAGTAATGAAAAGATAAATTTGACCATTTAGGGTCGAGAATGAAACAACTTGTGAATTTATGACTTAATTCTTCACACATATCAATTTTGTATTAGAAAAGTAGATATTAAGTATGGTAATGTGACCTTGAACCTATTTATATATTTGATTTCATGCTTTCAATTCGAAGGTAAAAGGACTGGTTATCTAGCCAAACCTTTTTGCATGCTTGTGTAAAAGGACGGAGCCAAACCTTTTTGCATTCTTGTGTGTTTGGTTTAAGATAGATTTTGTTTGAAGACAAACAAACGTTCAAGTTTGGGGGTTTGATAAGTTTATTTTATACACTTATTTGGGTTTTAAATAATGATATTTTGTAGTTCTTTTGATGAAATATAGCCTAATTTGTGTGATGTTGTGTTTAATAGCCAAAATTCATGATTTAATGAAGAATTGGAGAAAACACTCAAAAATTGAAACAAAAATGGTGAAATTAAAACTATGCGGACTAAATTGCAACATAATCAAAAGTTGTGTTGGATCTCATGATAAAGATTCGAGAATTTTATGGGTCAATTGGATGAAGAAAGATGTCAAGGGATAAAATATAGTCAAAGTATTATCATACATCAATTTCTAGTCGAAAAAGTTATGCTTCAGATTTCATTCTCAGTTTGAGACCCATTTTTGGCATCTGAAACGTTCGAATTGGAAAAATTATATTTTTTGAAGATTTTTAGCCTTTGAGTTAGATTTCTAATAAATCTTGAATCGCCTCAATTGGATATCGGGAGAGAAACATATGACCAAAATACTGAAAGCTGTCAGGTGGAGAATTATAAAGCTATGTGGTCGCATAGCTTTTTAACTTCAATACGGATGTGAGTGTGGCTCCAGAGATTTTCAAGCCTGAGCTCAATTGTTCTATGTGACCACAAGCACTTATTTTATGCGGCTGCATAGAGTATTTTCAAGATGTAATTTTCTAGTTTCCTTCTACAATTCAAATACTTATGGAAACAACTTCTTTCATGACTTTTAAGACATAATACGCCATAGAACGAGGAGAATGCCGTAATACACAAATTTTCTCTCCTTGGTGCTCAAGAAACTCCATGAAGAATTAACACCCTTGGTGTAGTTAGGGAGACCCTCATTGAATTTGGTGATTTTACATCCTTTATTCATGCAATCGGGTCTTTATTTGTGGAATGCTTTTAGAATTTAGACTTTCTTCTCATAAATTTATCGTGATTGGTTTATCTCTTATTAGATTTTTCATGGATTCATTCATGCTTTTTTTATTGTTTAATCGAAATATTTGTCGAGATTCAATTTCATGAACCTATGTTGAGATTGATATAACTTTTGCTAAATTTTACATAGATTTAGTCATGCTCTTTCTATCGAATGATTGAAATGATTTAACTTTTATTAAATTCTTCATAGATTTACTCACGATCTTTCTATCGAATAATTGAACTAATTGTTGAATTTTAATCTCAATTACCTAATTGATGTGGTTCAATTACTGCTTTATGCTCGAAGTATATGGTCGATATTTGAATCTAATTTCAATAAAATTGTGCGAATGCATTATAGGAAGTCTAGATTTTAGAACTACTATTGAATTAAATTTATTTGTAGCATCACATCCTCTGATTAGGGTGTTGCGATGAAAACCTCTAATTGAGTTATAAAAATGAATAATTGATGTGAATGATCCGATCCAAGTGAGAGAATTTCGATGCTTTACAACCTAAATTCATTGATTTTAATTTTACCATCTCAAGACATTGATGTTAATTTCTTTTAAATACCAAATTCTACTACACATTTGAGAGAACAATTCATTCTTTTTTATCCTTTGAGTAATTTTCCATCTCCATGTGGAATCAACACCCTAAAACTATGCTACAATATCTACGTTATTCTTTGGGCGTAATCAAGAACTACAGTGGTAATGGTGATTCAATATACTATCCCTACGAATACAAGACATAGATGAGATTGTAAAACAAACCCCACACTTAAATATCAAGATTTTCATCTGAAGTTGAATGAACCTGCTAAGCGATGGTAAGCAAATTACCATTAGGCTCAATCAAAAGCTACTATAGTTTAAGCAGATATTTTTGGGGATGTTCTTGGGAAGTAAAATAGGATAGGTGTTGCAAAACAAACAACATACCAGAATAGCTCTGATACCACTCGTTGTGAAAAAAACCACCGGATTGAGATGTTGAAGTTGTATGGCAAATAATAATGAAGTATATGATCAAGAACAAAAGAATAAAAGAAGACAAGAATATGGCAGAAGAATTAGGAGATTTTATTCCACCACAAGAAATAATGGAGAAGAGAGAAAATTACAAAGATCCTATAAACNGATTGAGATGTTGAAGTTATATGGCAAATAATGAAGTATGTGAACACAAGCTTAGTATTTATAGTGAATATATATCTCACATTACAAAATTATATAGAAGAACCTATTATTTATAGTAAACATGTAGGAAACGTCCAAACCCTATTGGTAGAGTTGTTGATAAAGTATGATGCTAAAAAATCGAGTCCAAAACGAAATAGGAAAGGAAAAATTGAAAAAACGGAACAGAGCTGTAGCGCCTCTGTGCTCCAGGGTTGGGTGTTTCTCTCCATTCCAAACTTTTTTTCAAGTTCACTACCAATTTCTAATTTCCAATGGGATCCAAAATAGAACTTCAACTTGTTATAGAACTCCAATAGCATTTCAAATTTGAATTCTTCATGACATGCACTTCAATT
>CAIGRO010074024.1:0-12438 GCA_903798355.1 Fraxinus baroniana
TTCTGTAAACAAGAAAAAGTATGACAAATATGACTTTTGATGTTTGTTGTTTTCTTTTGTCCTCGTTTTATGCAGATGGTAGAGACACAGGAAGATACTATTTCGTTTATGAACCTTGCTATAGAACAGGTGTTATACCAAACTTATTCTTGCTATGGCATATTGATTTTTGGCACCCAACTCTATGGGTTTCTTCTGTTTCCAAATGTTGATAAATTTCAAAAAAGTTAGCTGACATAAAATTTGAATTTTTTTCCAAATTATTGATCTATTTGTTTGCAGTAGATGTGATCAAATATTTGGAGTTCATATCAATGATAATTTGAAGTTTTGATTATAAGACTGCAAATGAATATCATTGATGCTAGGCATAGTAAATGGAGTTAGTTAATCACTTAATCTGAAAGCAAAATTGCAAAGGGAATCTTAATATATGAGGTTACAAATTCTTAGCTCTGAGGTTGCACAGAAATATAAGTGTCAGAATTATACCTGTCATTCCCAGTGTAATTTTGTATCATTTTTCTAACATGCAATAATAATTTATTTATGTATGAAGTTTTATTATTTTCTAGTGCCTACTTATCTTCTGCCAGGCAAAGCTTGCCTTAGACAGACTTGAAGTACCTGTTGGGTAAGCTTGTCGTTCTGCTATTTCCTTATAGCTTTTAATTACACACATTTTAGATTTTGGGAGTGAATGTCAGTAATAGCTTTTTCAATATAACATGTTCATTGATGCATCATGCATCTGGATAAATTAGTGCCAATTTTAAGGTCCAATTACATATTTTAAATTTAAGTCCCTGTTTGATCCCCATTTTTGAGGTACAATGTATTATGGAATAGTGATTTTTTTTGGAGAATGTGTGGCTAAAATGTAAGAAAAAGTTTTTGAAATACGTGTATAATATTTTATGGGAGAATGTGTGGTAAAAAATGAGTTTTGAAAAAATGTTCTTGAAAAAATGGGCTCTAACAGGGGCTAAATGTCTACAGTATAAATCTTCTAGGATCTCTGTTAGAATTGATTGATGAGGCCTGGATTTAATTTTTAAACAAGATTTATAGATTGACACTTATTCATGTTATTCTCTTTCACTTTCTATGTTCACTTGGTCAGTTGTGTTATTGTCGAGGATCATGCAGTCATTGCCTCTGGGAGAAACCAAACCAATGAGACAAGAAATGTACGCTCATTATCTGCCTTTGCTTCTGTCTCCATGATATTAGCCTTCATTTTGGTCATGCTTGTTCTGCCTCTTTTTATGCTTTATCAAGTTGATTCAACATTAAAACTTTTAACACCTTCCCTATGCATGGTTGTCAAGACCGTAATTTTGGATTGAATCGGTAGAGGGTTTTGCTGATTGGATCGTTGGATCGGATTGATGATTGTAATATCCTACTAAATAATGATTTAAAATACTAAAAATGATAAAATAAATATCTGTGAACTAAGTAATAACTATAAGTCAATACATAGCTAAAAAAAAACAATAAAAAGTTAAAAATAAGTTTTTAACTACTTCGTAGTCCACAACAAGGTTTTTCATGGACGAACATTCGACATATCCTAGAACATTCGACATATCCTAGTTGTACCATTATCCATTCAAAAGAGAGATTATTGAAATCATCACCAAATCATTCATTTTCAGATGTTGCAATAGTACTATATCTTATTTTGATCCTAGTACGATCTTGCAGAGAGTCTATGCATTTCTGTATAATTCTATATGATTCTAAACAATCTTGTAGCGACCCTAGTGTGATTCTATCAAATTGCGGTCTATATATGATCTGGATCATTTTGTCTTTTAAGGATCGTATGATGCAGATCTCGATTTTGATAACCATCTCACTATGCGTATCATTATTTGAAATCATGGCTATCGCAATTTCATATAAGTTATACCAAATTGTTATTACCACATTCTACAACACAAAGTATCGTGCATAATATATGAGATTGTGGCTGCTTGCCATAATAAAATATACTAAAGTTCAACAATTATCTCATTTTAGAACTAATTGTTGCACACTTTTTATTTTAAAAATTCTTCTGTGATGCTTACAATACAAACATTTTACGTGATGTTGACAAATATAACTCAACTCCAACAATTGACTCTAGTTGCCTATGAGGCCATATTGGAGACTTTACCCGGCCATAATTCTACCATATGGTGTCTATCTATATACACTTGTCTCATTTCAGGCCATTTTGGAGAAGACAAAATTAAGGGCAATACCCAAAGATGCAACATAGAATGACGTGGTTCTCTGTTGGTGGATTTTGATGGACAAAAAGTTCAAGATACATTAACTGGGAGTAATTCTTATTCCACACTTAAACAATAAAGTGGGGATTATCGTAATATCCTCTACGTTAGTACTATTGCTCACACTTCACCTTGGTACAATAATCATTTCAATTCCTAAATGCAACCCCGTAGACTAGCTTTGCTGTAGCTTATTTGGTATGGTGGACACTGGACCTGACAACACTGAAAAGTAATAAAAATAAAAAGGAAGATAAGATTTTGTTTATTATATTGTCTAGACTTATGCAGTGGGGTGTGCCAATGTCTTTTTTGAATATTTAATTTGTTCTTTCAAATTTCACAAATGGTGCTTAAATGACACACGAATCCATCTTCTCTTACATGAAAGCCTAATAGCCTATTAATCTCCACTTCTCTCCTATTATGTCAAACAGTGGAATTGTACTCTTTATTGAGCAATCCAATTCACATAGCAAGATCTGATAGAATAGAAGCTCTACGCACCACATTAGCAGTATATCTATTCACAACTGCTCGAGTTGTATTTCACTATGTAGCAAATGTCTTCCATGAATGACCTAATGACCTGGATTTGAACATTGTTCATGAACTAAATGCCTCTAAAGTCATAATGCGACAATAGGCTTCTAACTGGAGGTACAAATTATGCATATACTCAACATGCCACTAGTGTAATATCAGTTAAGTCAAATATGTGAAATTTAAAGTTTTCCTTCCAACATCTCTAATATATTCATTTGTCCAAAGTGACCACCAATACTTGGACTATGTTTAGCTTCACTAAGAAACAGTAACCGATCTAACTCTACGATGTCAAACGCCTAGATAAACAAGCTTTTAGTTTAAAGGTTTCATTTTAATTATATCTGAGGTTGGACAGGGGAAATCTCAGAACTCGATTTTTTGAATTTAGACTTTGATGCTTTGGCTAGGAACCTGGCCTGGGATAATGTGGACATGGAGTGGAAATCCACAACGGACTTGGCAGTTTTATATCCAAGAACTCCTAGGCAAATGGTTATTGACTTTGCAGATTTTGCTAAGAATTTGAATTGACACCAGGCTGTCCATGACTTCTTGTTGATTGATTCTGGATGAAATTTATTCCATTATTCTTATCAAAGAAAATTAACTTTTGTGATTCGAGGAAGACTTTTAAGGTACGAGTAGGAAATGACCCTTATTCTCCTTTCAGGGAAAAGAGCTCCGAATATGTTCTTCCTTACCAAGCATTTCTGGATTTAGAAACAGGAAAGCGTAAATATGATATCCTGGATGTGAATAATAAGAGAATAATATAAATACCCCCAACAGGTCTGATAAATGTTGTACTATTTTGTCTACATTTAGCCATTCAAAGGTTAAAGGAGCCCATGTTCCACCCTCACCTTTTGAAATAACAATTTTTTTTCTCCACTTATTTATTTTTTCATGAACCCATAAGATTGGAAACTTCTCAATTCTTGAGATATTTATATATTTCCGTGTGATTTATATTGGAGTTCATTCCTTGTATTTTGGCGCTCCTATAACGAGTTTATGTTGTTGCCTGTGTTATCACTGCTTTCTGATATATCCAAAATCACGCTCTTGGTGTAAGAATTTTTGTGATCAATTAAAGAAACCAAAAAAATTATACTAAAATAGTTATAAACTACTTATTATGATGGTATGTTTCAAACTTTTGTACGATTGGAGATGAGCATTAAAGATTTTTCTGGTGCCAGGATTTGATACATGGGGGGTTTTCCTACATTCACATTAAACCATTTTCATAATCGATGAAGTTTTTTTTCCTAATGATCTTCTTTTGGAATACATCACTATTTTGATATGGTAAATAGAACCATATAGCATTTATTTTGAGAATGATGCTACCTATGTTTTCAGGCTTTTAAGTAACTGATTAGAAGGAATCCTTGTGAATAAAATATTGCCAATTGTCTGAAGCATTTCCTTCTTTGTATGCCGTTCTCAATTCTACTATTAGAATATCCCAAAAGAGTTTGAACTTTTTGGATCAATTCCTGATAGTGACTTTGTTTCTACTTGCTCATTTTACTTGTTGCATTTCTGTTTATTGAAACTTTTTTCTCTCTTTCTTCTGTGTATTGAAAAATCATTGCCAGTTACCAGCATTCATAACTTTCAAATGTTCCTTGTCCGAGAAATGGTCTGGGGCTTGATTTACTTATATTTTATAAGTTCAGGCTACTAGACATGCAGAGATGGAAGCAATTGATATGCTACTTAAGCAGTGGCAGAACGTTGGATTTTCAAGGGAAGAAGTTGTTTCAAAATTCTCAAGATGCACTCTTTATGTTACATGTGAACCATGTATAATGTGTGCAGCCGCTTTATCTATAATTGGTATGGTCAACAACATATATTTTGCACATAATAAATGTTACTTTTAATAGTTATCATAATTTGGGGTGGCATGCCATGATCTTCGTATAGGCATAAAAGAAGTATACTACGGCTGTGCAAATGATAAATTTGGAGGGTGTGGGTCAATTTTATCCTTGCATACAAATAGCTCTGAGAAGCTCAATAGGTTTGATTCTAACCTCTTCTCATTTATAGAAAAGTGTTAACCTGTAAAAGCTATTTAACATATTATATTTTTGGAAATTCGTTTTAGAATATATAATACTTGTCTTTCCTGGTATTTTATGGGCAATATTTGTTGATAAGCTTTAACCTTACACACTCTTTCATATGCTATGCAGTTTGTAATCATTGTGGTTATAGGAGAGCTCAATGTCTACCCTTTTTGTCTTTTAGCTTTAAGTCATGGTTGAATAGTGTTAAGGTTTGGGGTTCCATCTTAAAAGGTCAACCTTATTAAGAGGAGTAGTTCAAATTCTTATAAATTGGTCTATATTTTCATCTTTATTCGATGTGGGATTTTATCCCTTAACAAATAGCATTATAGAGATTGCAAAATGATCATAATATTCATGGTATGTGGCCAAAAAACTTAGTAAACAAATATTTTAAGCTTAGCATGTGGGTGGGAACAGATATGACCTGGGCTTATAATGTGCTTGCATTTGCTTTAAGGTCTAGTGCATATTCTTATTCGTGTCTGCCATAGAATATATGGAGCAACCTCGTCAGTAGGTTCTGAATATTTGGCCATGGGAAGCTTGTATTTTTGCCACAAATTTAATCATCACATGACTTTCAGGCTAGATTATCACAACAAATGAAGTTCTGGTTTTATGTCTTACCTTCGCTTGTTTATAAAAATTGAAGACTTATTCGGCATTTGATGAAAAACAAGAATGGCCTGCACGTAAGGAGTGTATTATTAGATTAAGCTTTTGCACGAGGGGGTTCAACAAAATTACATATATCACATTTGCTCATGGTCGATCTTAACTTTAACTGGTCTTCTATTTTCATATTCGGGCCTTTCAAGTGTGTATAGGAGAAAAGGTTGGATAACTGGATCTAATGAAATTTGGGTAATTGGCCTGGATCCTACCTTCATCCAACTTATCACCCCCACCCCCACCCCCACCATCTCACCTCTTCTTTTCTTGTACTTGGTCTCTCGTTATTGCATAGGAGATTTGCAGGTGCAGGATAAATAATACTCTTTCCAATGGTAATAGATAGCTGCTTCTCTCATACTTATTAATGTTGTATCATTTTCAGAACATTAGGTGCAGCAAAAGATCTGCTAAATTAATCTCCATTTAAAGTAAACCTTT
Organism: Fraxinus baroniana; assembly: GCA_903798355.1. NCBI lineage: Eukaryota > Viridiplantae > Streptophyta > Magnoliopsida > Lamiales > Oleaceae > Fraxinus > Fraxinus baroniana. The sequence continues at coordinate 6,032 of CAIGRO010074024.1, forward strand.
AGTTCTAATAGAAACGTTTACATTCAGAACTATTAAAGTTCAGTTCTTTTATTGGGAACATGGGAACACGGCTTAGATTGTTGTTGTTTAGTCCTACTAGAACCTTTTTCAAATGACATTAGAATTTTAATTTTAGGAGGATTTCTTTCATTAACGGAACATTTTCCAGGGGAGGTGTGGCTGGGAGGTCTTGCTTATGTTTGAGTTCCTATGCAATTTTGCTTCTTCATTACCATCTCTGTAGAAAGAAAAGCCGGATACTTTATTCAGTTTACATTCCCCCACCCTCTTATGAGATACTTTATCCAGGGGTGGTGTTCTTCCTAATGTCTGAGTTGGTATGCAATTTTTGGTTATACGCTACCGTTCTCTCCATAAAGAAAAGAAAGATTCTACTTGACTGCAACTGCATTTGTTACTCTATCATAATGTTGCATAAATCAATATGAGCATATAACAGAATTGGCTATTAAAATTCAAGAATTTGGCTCATCCTCGGAACTATTTAGAATAAAAATGAAGGGTCACAATAGGTTTTTCAAACCAAAAAAGTCTTTATTTTCAGGTTTTTCAATAATTTCCTCAGTACTATTGGTGTCTCTTAATTGTTTGGAGATATGTTCTAAATAGTTTCTTTCTTCTTTTTGTTATACTTTTTAAACTTTTGACAGTGGAGTTTCAAAAAAGCATTTCAAGTGTACTGGAGGAGTAATGGCATCAGAAGCAGTCTATCTTTTAAAAAGCTTTTATGAGCAAGGAAATCCCAATGGTACGTATATTCATTATAGTTTGTGATCCCTGCAATTTAACATATTCTATAGTTACAGATTTCTGCTTCAATTGGGAAGGAAGAAGATTGTAACACAATATGGAAAATTCAATGCAAGAGTCCCCTTAGAATAACTTAGGTGTTCCCTTATAAATCATTTGCTTAGGCATTTCTTTGATGGACAATCTAGAACCTTAGTTTTTACTGGAGAGATTATTTATTCTTCTAGAGAACAATCACATGCAACTCGAATTCTATGTTGACTCTTATATCTCCAATCTTCTAACATATCACCTCGATCAGTTTCTGATTCAACGTTGGGATACTCCAGGGGAATAAAATTGGATCCAAGCATTCCCATCTTATTCATCTAAATGTATGTATCCTGTCCGATCTGCCTTCTTAATATTAATGAACATGTTTAAATAGCCAAGAACCTTATTAAACGCCCAACATCATCAATAAAGTTAGTGCAATTTTTATATATTGTAGCCGATATGTGAAATTCTGTCTTCCTTCCAGTCCAATGAAGTTACAGATTTTAACATTATAACATCATTCTAGGTGGCTTTTCCTTGATTTAGGATGTCTTTTCAAACTAAAATCTTCCTTTGTTGCTCACAAATATCAAAGAGGATTTGGATCTGCTCAAATGCTGTATCTGTATACGGTGTTAGCTACAGGGTTCTTGTGCATTTCTGCAGTTTTACATTTTTCGAGGATAGGAACTCCATCAGTCACGTGTTTGTATACTGTCAATTCTAATTTTTTATACAGTAAAATTTATTCTTCATTCTATTTATTCATTTTGCTAGCTGGTAGAGTGATTACTGTCTTTAAATTGATTCAGCCCCAAATCCTCACAGGAAGCCAATGCAAGGGTTCTAAATGGTTCGATAACAGTTGCAGAGGTACATGCTGGCAGTTACTTGTTATAATATGGAGCAATATTATTTTGGCTTTTTTGACCTGCTATCTGTCTTAGAGAGAGAATTCATATTGTCTATTCTTTATACACCTAAATATGCACATATCAGCACCCAGGGGACAAGTGAAACAGTGGATTTTTGTTTTTACAACGCTTTGATGTGACACTGGGAGTCTGGGACTAGTGTCTTTTGTGATTGCATTTGATATCTTGTCGTAACATGCTTTGTTAATGCTTGGGTGTGTTTGATCCACATTATTTTGGAAGCATGTATTCTGGAATAGTAGATTGATGGAGAATGTGTGGTGTGGTTGAAAGAAAAAGAAAAGTTATTGATGTGATTGAAAATATTATTTTATTGAAGAATGTATGGTTGAAAATGAGTAGAAGAATAAGAATGAGAATTCTAATGTGTACCAAATAGGGGCTTAATCTAATTCCATAAATTTTCTTTGCTAAGAAATGAAAAGTGATGCTGCAGTATATCTAGTCTGTAGAATATTAGTTAACTGTATCTCATAATGCCATAAGCTTTTGGTTATAGATATTCAAGGTTTGAACCAAGAAAATAGTTTGTGAAACTTGTGACCTATTAGGATAAAAATCAAGTAAGATTAATTGTTTACGGATTAATGAAAAAAGATTGGCTGGTCTGTCATAATTCTAGTGTGCGGGTAGGAAGAAATTAAAATCCTTATTTAGAAATTGACTAATGCTGGATCTCAGACCCATTGTGTAAATTCAAATAGGTGACTCTTAATGACCGATTTTTTAATTATTTAGACGCACTTATTTTGTCGTGCAATGTTTTGCACCATTAATGATGTTGTGTCATGACTCATAGAGAGCATTCAAAACAATATTGTTATTGTTCGACTAAAAGGACGATTAGATACCTTCCTCTGTAAGAGCAATCTCGAAATTTTAGCAAGACAATATGATTTACGAATAAGTTAGTGCATCTCTTATGGCTTGTGATCTTTGCAAAATTTGTATGCCTTCAAACTTCCCGTTTCCGCATCTGGACAATGATGTAAATAAGGTGTCGGAATTCACCTAATTGAGTCATACATACGTATGCTCCTTGTGCTTAAGTCCTTAAATTTGACATGCTTATCTGATCAAAGCTTCTGATGTTCAGGTGCTGTGATGGAGAATGTAACCCGTTCATGCAGCTATTGATTTGGCTCTAAATGATCAAATTACAGTGCCCTTTGAACTGCTCATCTTGTGCTAGGCAGTCAAATTTATCTGAGAAAAGATTACTTGTTTTAGTTTGAGAAACTGAATGAGAATCTGGGATCAGATGCTCTGGAGGCAGCATACATTTGAATTCTTTTGATTCTCACATTGTAATATAGTGATATGATTTCTTGTTTAATGAGATCATATTTCTTTAATGCTATAATTTTGCACACGTTACTAAACAATTAATGTCGCAATCTATAATTAAGGAGAACTCCTACGCTTAGTATTGTAATTTATAACTCTTGGGGCATGTAACAATGTAGCATGCAATCCATAAGTATGTGCATCACCTTTTTGAAGTGATTTCAATCTTTTAATGATGAGAATACTAATAATTTCAGGATATGTTCACTAAGTTTGATTAAGCTGGAAATATTTTTTTAACTTAAAACAATTTTTTTTCTTAATTTAATTATCTGGGTCATGTATCAGTTCTCTTTTTATGATAATATTCATTAGTTATTTAAATATATTAGAATTTAACCGAATCAAAAGCAGGCACAACAAATATTATGTAATTGATGTTTCTATCATATGATTGTTCTACATGCGAAATCGAAGCGAGTTTTATATATGTCGTCAAAATTAGTGTGGACATGTTAAATATCTAGTACTCGACAATATTTATAGGATAGATAAGATTTTGATTTTTCTCTCCTTTAATTTTTTACAGCATTATTCACTTTAATATAATAACATTGTATTTAGTATGACAAATTGATAACCTTGAGGGGTTGTTCAATTGATCAGACCTTCTGTTTGCTCTTCAATGATCACCAATTCGAATCCTCTCAGGGCCACTGAGGTAAGTACCGACTATAAACTTCAGGGTCCCATGAAATTAGTCGAGGTGCTCGCAAGTTGGTCCGGACATCTACGATTATAAAAAGAAAAAAAAAAGTACGACAAATCGATAACAGTAAAAACTATGATTTTAGCTTCTTATTTACCTTTAAAATTATTGAGTACGGTCCAAAACTTCATACCAAACGAGGTATCAAAAAGTTGTACTAACTAAACTAGAAAACAGATCCTAATTCTCCAATTATTTTCAAAAAATGGGGAAAAAAATTATAATTTGGAAGGCTTCAAGTGTATTTTTCAAGTCTACCCCTTAGGCCTTTGTCCATACAAATATATTTGTTGGTTTGTTGGTGCATACTGCTTATTGCCTAACTAGAAATATACCCTCTCTCTCTGAGAAAACCCCAAAGATTGAAACCCCAAAAGTCTTGCAAAAATCGCCAGAAGAGACCTTACGGATGCAACTGGTACAATGGGAGACTAAAGGTATAAAATGATTTTAATATATGTTTTCCATTTATTCCTTGAATATTTGTTGTACTTCATATAAATCAGATGTGAATAGTTGCGAAGATTTTTTTAATGCTCTATTATTAACAATTTTCAATGACCCATATACAGTGTAGATGCATATATACATACGTGTATGGATTATTCTATATGAACCATGTGAATGAATGTTTTTTCTGGTATAGTCGTTTGATTAATTACTGCAAACCCAACAGAACCATATCAATGCTTTTTAGGAAAATGCAAATGAAAAGTTGTGTCTACAGATAAAAAACTGGAAAAGAACAATATGAATGATGTTATTTAGTATCATTAGAGCATCTCTAATTATATCTAAATTGTGATTTAGATCTCAAAAGTGGCCGGAACGGAGAGTTGCAAAGGAAATGAAAATTGCATTTTTCGACAGAAAATGTAAAAAAGGATGTAAATTATCCACAAGAGGCAAAAAATGGATTTAAATCTTCTCATTGGAACAAAATTTGAATTTAGATCTACTGTGATGTAAATGAGGATGCAAAAGTAGTTTTGGAGGTACCAATTTTCACCCATTTTTTCACTAAAAGGTGAAAATCTAGAATTTTGGACCAGCATACTTCATAATTGTGTAGGCAATTTCATATCTTGATGTCAAGATGATATATTTGAGATGCATCTATTATGAGACAGAGTTATGGAGTTAGTCAAATTTTAGGTCCTTAAGAGTACCTTTGTATGACTTGTGTAGCGGAACTGTGGAAGCATAAATGTATATGGAGAGACCAAAGTGCAGAATTAGACAATGAATTTGTAGGGCTGCAGAAGTAGCCCTATAAAGAGAGATTGTGACAGAAAACCCATGTGATGCTCTTGAGCATGTGGAACATAATCAATGACTCGAATGAAACTGATTAAGATGTCTATAACTGGGTAACAAGTGCTAATTGAGAATTGTATGGACCATATTTTGGGGCCTCATTTCTTTTACTTTTTATTTTTTGGTTAGTGTTGGGGTGGGTTCCATTAAGTTTGTTCTTGATGGCTGGGGATGTTTTAAAATCTAATTGAAGTTGTGGAAGTATGCCACTTCTGTGCCGTGTTTATTGATGTATGACCCAGACAGGCATGAGGTGTTAGCTAAATGCTCTTAGAAGCCTACCCTTTCTCCATTTTTTAATGCATTTAAAGAGAGCACTTGTAGTACAAGGTCTTTCAGTTAGTTGTCTGGAATTATTTCTCTAATACTTGTTTCTTATATTGGATGAGGTCGTTGCATGAATCAGTGATTTGAGTGCTGTTAACTCTTTAAACATTGTCTTCTGGATTCTGATATTTGAAAGTGCGAGAAAATGTCAATATGATGGCTTCACTTTATATACATGGTACAGTTGATAATGGTGATACAGAGTTCTCATCCTAGTGCGGAAGACCTTGCTCTTTTTTACAGGTCTGACTTCATGAACAAAGAACTTCAATGTGACTGCACACCAGGTACCAAGAGTTGTCTGAATTGTTCAACATGCAGCCGACATCATTTGGGTGGCTGTAAAGAACAATTTTCAGAGGGTAGAAAAACTAATGATGATTTGTGTTCGTTCAACTGTACAAGAAATTGTTCCCATCTATCAAGTGCCAGTACAATTTCTCAAAATTGTACACTTACTCTTGTATACCAACGTAAGAAGCAACGGAGGAACTTCGTTGCTGTTTGCACAGCCCAGACTTCTGGTGACACTGAGCTTAATGGATGTTTTAATTCTGCAGTCAATTCTGAAGCTCCTTCAGTGCATGCCCAAGAGCACGCGGTTTCTGCATCTGAGCTTGCACCAGAAGCTGCTAGACTGCCAGTTGTNCTATCAAGTGCCAGTACAATTTCTCAAAATTGTACACTTACTCTTGTATACCAACGTAAGAAGCAACGGAGGAACTTCGTTGCTGTTTGCACAGCCCAGACTTCTGGTGACACTGAGCTTAATGGATGTTTTAATTCTGCAGTCAATTCTGAAGCTCCTTCAGTGCATGCCCAAGAGCACGCGGTTTCTGCATCTGAGCTTGCACCAGAAGCTGCTAGACTGCCAGTTGTACTGCCAGTTGAAAGCAATACAGGGGCTGCAGAATCCTTTAGTAGACATCCTGGTGGAAATGAAGCTAATTCTGAAGAAGCCTTGA
>CAIGRO010074034.1:0-17832 GCA_903798355.1 Fraxinus baroniana
CAATATTTATCAACAAATGTTGTCTTTTTAGTGTTGCAAATGACTATTTTTGTTGTAGTGTGAATATTCTCAAGAAACATAATGTCCAATTAAAACTTCTACCATATCTCAAATTAGGTTGGAATTTTGTACTCTATATATACTTCCACCACTTTCCTCAAATTTCTCCATTGTTTTCTGAACCAAGAATTGAAATTAGATAGTTCTTAGATAGCTTCCACTTGGATAGATAGCTCCCACTCAAAAAGAGATTAATCATACTTGAATCAGAAGCTTAAACTAACTTTTATGCATTTAAAACCGATTCATCAACACACATAATATCAATTTCAATAATATTTTCCAAATTTTTCTCCCTTGCTAGAAAAAATGTCAAATATCACATCTTGTTACTTGATTAAGTGACACTTTATAGTTAATCAAAACACTTCCCAAAAGAAAATACGTAAATTGGACTGCATTATCTCACGCCGCATCACATCCAGTAATATTCCATTCTTTCTTCCCGATAGACCTTATAATTATTGGTGATCAAGGAATAGTGAATCCAAAAAGAATTTCTCTTTCGTTACCTAGATCATTGATCTCTAGCGATAAAGATTCATGCTTTCAAACAGTTCTCAAAGTCTCCACTTCCATAATCTGATTTTCTATTCACTTTCAATAAAGTCTAAATCAATACAATATCTTCAACATATGAAAATCAGATGCACAACTGAAATGTGTGAATTCATATGTAAATGTAATGAAAATATAAAATTCCATCTTTATCTCACAAAGAAACTCAAATAGATTTACTCTATGGAAGTTTAACTCTTACAGTTTTGAATGATTTTCTCAACTTAAAATCCCAAACTATTGCACAAATATCCAGAACTATAATTAAACACCATCAGTGTAAGTATGAAGACCACTTTTAGATTAACAACAACTGAGATCAAGTTTAGTAAAGTCTTTGATACTATCTTAATATCAAATAGAAAGTTAGTTTCTCCACTTTGCAACTGTATGTTGCATTTACCAGTCATATAAACCTCCACTCCATATTCATTATATGTATATATCTATTTTGTATCAAGTCAAAGACTAACCATAGACTGGAGATACTTCCTAATCTCATAAAAATTGGGTTTCTAAGTCTTGAATCCACTACTCACACAAGAGAAGATCCAATATGTATAGCGTTGAAACGTAAACAATACTAAAATGAACATATTCAAGTGAAATATCCTCTAGGTTACTTTCCACTGTGAAACACTCGAAACTTTATAATGTTGGTCATCTACTAAAACCACTTTCATGTATTTTTATCATATATGTCCTTAGTCCCTTTTCTAGCTTTCTCATCTATCCTGTATTTATTTTAGTTCATTTAAAATTAAGATTCAAAATTTTAGACGAACTAGAAAATTGCTACCCAAGTATGTGCTTGAAACTTAGCAACATCAAGTCTCATTTCTTTTAACTCACATAGTGGATAGTGTCAATAGAGAAAATTGACGCTTCAATTTGTAAGTTACAATGACCTTCAAAGTTCCATATATTGAGAAGCGACTAGTTTGAATTTACTACTCAGTTTGAATTTACTACTCATCTAAAAAAATGTGACCAAAAAAAATGTAAACACTATGTTATCCATCTCAATTAAGTCACATTAACTTAACAATTCAAATGCTCGAGCATTAGAATGTATCTTTTCCTACACCTTACAAACTGATTTTTATTCTCTAGAGTAGTATGACTCACATATGATTTTCTATTACATGGTTGATGCTCTATAAAGTAGTATATTCTTCTAGACTACACTCAAAATCTTATCATGCCAAATGTTATCGCATTTAGCTTATTACATTTATTAAGGTCAACTACTATAAATTTTGATACCATGATCTATCATATTTTAGAAGCATTTTATTCTCAATCAGTGCCCATTTACGCACATCTACCATTTTCCATTAATGCAACTTAATGTATATGATAGTTCAACGTTAGGCACAGTATCGAAAATTATGTTCCCAATCATTGTCCGCAATCTTATTGTTTCACTATCATAAACTAAGTTTCATAATGCAAAATTTTATGAATTGTAAGCGAGAATTACATTAATTCTTCCAGTTTGAGAACTCCCACTTAGTTGGTGAATCAAATAGTTCTAGCTGAAATTTTCTCTAAATCTTTCAATCAACGAACTATCATTCACCGACATTCAATAGATCTAAGTAAAAATTTTACTAATTCTATTGACCTTAGCATTCATAACAATTCACGAATTAAGAGATATCATGCAATTCAATAAGATAAATCCATAATGTGCAATAAAAATATAAATATGCACATTTATCCAATTATGACATGTATCATGATATCACAAATTAGTTCCTTTAGAAAATAATTTCAATTATAGTCGAAGAATAAAACTCACATAATTTAAACTTTATTATACAAATTTTCAATCTCACTTTAATATTTGTTGCAACATAATCCCAACGAATGAGAAGTGACACCAGAATTTTCAAATTGTGCTTATCACAAAAAATGTCACAAAAATACTCACGTATTCCGCTGAGTTATGTTTCAGATTTATTTATTAATTTTAATTAAGTATATAGTTTTTCAATAAGTTTCATAGCATTTCTTTTTCTAGCATTCTCTCTAAAAATGCTATAAGTGTGTATAGACCAAGTCATATGTGATTAAGCACAAAAAAATTGAAAACAAGTCACAGTGGATCACATAATCTAATAAAAAACCCTCATAGCTCATGAACGTGTATAAAACGTTGTATTTTAAATACCTATGTAGTATTTTTTTATTTTTTTAAAAAATAAAGCACTTCAAAAAAATAACTCACATTAGCCAAATAACTTAATAAATATTCTTGATTTTATAAAAAAATCAAAATTTAATCAAGTCAAAGAATATTTGTAATGCTTTTTTTACAAATTTATTTTAAACATTCAGTAAAAAGAACAAATATATTTTTAACTATCAAAAAACTAATATAATTATTCTAAAAAAAAAAAAAAAAAACTTCAGGGACCATCCTATAATTTTCAGAATTAAAATCGAATCTCGCATGTATCCTCACGTGCAAGACTAATTTGTAATTTTTTAAAAAATAATAAAAAAAATGTGGGGCGCATAAGCTCCGCCACACCGTCCTCGAATTTTTTTTCGATTGGTCATCGCAACTAATTCGATGTTCTGAGTTCATATGTGTGGTTAGATTTTACAAAATCAATGTTTAAGGTTGTGTTTGGGACATTAACAGATCTATTCGATATTGAAAATGGCAAAAAATCATGTAAGATTTCTAGATTTTCAACCAAATTTCGAAAGGTCATAACTTCTTCATTTTAAGGCAAAATTAATGATCTTTATACCGTTGAAAAGGTATCATGAAGATCCATCCAATCATATCAATGAGAAGCATGAAAAACCTTGTATTTCTTGGTTTTTATCAATTTTCATGCAAAAAATCAATTTTTTTTTATCTAAACTTCAAAACCTTGTATTTCTTGGTTTTAAGTCCAAAATTTAAGTTCTTTATATGGTTGTAAAGCTCATTAAAATACCTTTCAAACCGTTCTAATATTACTACATGAAAATCAACGAATAAAATGCAATAAATTTTTAAACTTTATGCAATTTTAACTAAGGTTTCATTTTCCTCAAAAAATATAAAACCAAGAACTTTGAAAATTTACAAATATGATCTAAATCACCAAATAAAAATGCTGCAAAACTTTCGTGAAGTTGTGTTGTATAATTCATGACATGCAGTTAATGGTGCTTCAAGCTTTAACAAGAATACCGAACATGCATTTTTCATTATAATATTTGTTATGGGCCCATGGAGCACCCGCCACCTCATCCGCCACGAGTCAGGTGAACTGATTCCCATCATGCCACTAGGCGACGAGGTGATTTCACCTAGGACGAGGTGCCTGGAGAACTGATTACATTTATGCCGAGCTGAAGCACATGTCTCGACAGGAGAACCGAACTCATCCGCTGCTCACAACGGATGCAAAGGCCCCTAACTGATTGATGGGACGTGTAGTAGGACATAAACGATCAACTCAGTTGCCTTTGTTAGAACATTCAATGCCCGCCAAACTATGGATTGACAGGTTGACACCTAGGATGGGACGATCCTTGCGGATCTGGTGCCACATGTCTCCTCATCCAACAGTTCTCCTCTTCCCCTCCTTAGTATAAATACCTCCATGTTGTGCCATAAGAAGGATTCGATTCCATTCCATAAAATTGGTAACCTTAAGCATTATAAGCTTTCCTCTCCTTAATAAACATACACTTTGTCATTTACGCACCTTCTCAACCACGTCCCGGTGATTACTTAATTACCGGTGACCAATTCCGGTTGATCGAAAACTAACTTGATCGTTGGAGTACTCATGGCCGCTTTCAACCCCACCGAAAAAGGCTACGAGTGACTAACGGGGTACTACTGTGTGCAAGGAAGAGCTGACGTGAACATTTATTCTGTTGGCCACGTGTCTGAACCATTTTTCGTGGCTAGCAGATTGGCGCCGTCTCTGTGAAACTTACTTTAACCATGAGTCTTCCCACAAAAAAGTTTGTTTGAATATCCGGTTCCTTGAAAAAAGGGATTGATTTTTGAGAAAGAATTAGAAGCTGCACAACAAAACTTTGCTCTTGGAAAGAAACCTGCCACTTCGGACAATGAGTTCCAACGACGAAGAGGTGAATCCAAGGGGAGCAAGGGATGTCTTTGAAGAAGAGGTCATCCGAACTAATGTCACACACTAATGGCCCCACCATCGGTTTCGAAGATGTGGTCGAACTGCCTCACGATTAACTGCTAAAGTGGCCCATATGGCCGCCAACATGAGGACCATAGCAGCCTAGAATGTAGCCATGCAAGAAATCCTCATGCAAGTGCAAGGCTATGGTGTTTTTCCAAACCCCACTGAATTCCCAACAATCATCCCATAGACGAATCGAGGCAGAATCTAGCAAAAGAACTCACTAGAACCCCCAAGGAAAAGTCCCCATTAAAAGAGAGGTGGGGATGGATACCTTCAATTACACAGACTCCCAGACTGATGGTAACCTTGCCGGAGAGGATAAGTTCCCTCCAGATTTTGAAGAGCGGCCCCAGAGGCCCACTATTTTTTTTGATGGGATGCCTAGAACTAGGGATCAGTCCCATCAAATAGATCATCAGCAAGAGCACGCGCAGAGCCAAAAGGCACATGCCCCTCCACCTAGAAATAGGCGAGAGAGGCAAAACCTGGTAGATTGGGGGAATTAGGATAGAATTGCCCAGCATCCACTTCGTCCCACTGCAGGTGGGAACGACTCTGATGGACCTTGCCGATTTATGAGTTGGATGATGATGATGATAACCTCTCGTTCTCCAGAGAGCTCCATAGCTTTCTCATGCCACATAACTTCGTAACCCCTAAGATTCCGAAGTATAAAGAAAAGGCGATCCTGATAAGCACCTCAACATATACAAAACACGGATGAGTCTTTGAGGCGCTTCTCCAGCCTTAAAATGTAGGGTGTTCCACTTAACACTAGCAGTCGAAGTATGGTACGGAAAATTTGTACTACTTAGCATAAGGAGCTGGCTAAACCTGAAGAAAGCCTTTTTGAACCAGTACCTATTTAGGAAAGAGGGAGAAGCGCCAATCCATTTGCTTACAAGACACAAGGCAAGCAGCATGGGAGACCTTGAAAAGTTACCTCGCCCGTTTTATTGATGAGATTACGTACTGTGAACAAGTGACAGATAAGGAGGCTCTCTCAGCTCTAAAATAAGGACTAAATATGAACACATTGTTTTGGACAGATGTCCGAAGCAAAAATCCATCTATTTATGACGAATTGGTCGAGAAGATGAAAATTGAGATCGTTAATGAGAAAATGATTGACCACAAGAACAGAGCAGTCCAAGGGCTTCCACCGCCTTAGAGGCAAATTGGTAGAGGGCCTACATCCCAAATAGTGAGCCTGCAATGGATAGCTCCCATTTCGAGACAGGCGTTGGCCACTGCCATGCTGAATGTCATGCCTACACTGGCTTATGAAAATGTTGGACCTAGCACCAACAACTCACCTAGGAATACTGGACGACCCTCGACCTCTAGAAATAGGGGAAGAGGCGGCAGGTCCAACGATACGCCTCAGGAGGAGACACTACCTTACTGCACAAGCTCTCCAAGGAGAGGAGAAGCAAGGCGACACTCTTCCTGAAATGACAGAAGTGACACCAGGGAAAGGCTTAGGAGAGATCAATGCCCTAGAAAGGACATTGCTGCCTCAGATGAGCATCAACCTATTCGCGAAATTAACACGATCATTGGAGGACCCCATGTAGGAGGTGAATCCAGAAATGCTCAAAGGAATGACACCAGATAGGCTAGAGATCTACCTATGTCTAGCTATATAGTAAGCCAATCTCAAAGAGGAAGATCCGTAGAACCTATCACTTTCACTTAGGAAGATGCAGCAGGTGTGCACTACCCTCACTGCAATGCTTTGGTAGTAAGTATTGGCCCACAATGGGCTGAAGCGTATGCTAGTAGAGAATGGGAGTTCTGTCAACATCCTATTCGAAACGGTTTATGACAAGATGGTTGTGGATCACGAACTCACTCCCATGACTTCGCCCTTTTACGGGTTCTTGGAGATAACATTATTCCTAGAGGCAAAATTACCTTAGTTGTGGAAATAGGAGCCTCGCCCCTAAGTGGCACATCACTTCATGGAATTCTTAGTTGTTGACTGTCGGTCCGCGCACCATGGGGTGCTAGGAAGACCAGCCTCAAAAGAATTGTGGGCGGTAACTTCCATACATCACCTGTGCATGAAGTTCCCCACTAAATGAGGAACAACCACTGTCCAAGGTGATTAGATAGGCTCCAGAGAATATTACCTTAATTCCTTAAGAAAGGTCGAACCGCGAGGAGTTGACATAGTACTCCTCGACGCGAAAATGGTGGAGGCCCCTGAAGAAGGGCAACCTCCTGTGTAAGACGTTGAAATGGCAGAAGGCCGGCCTGAAACAACCCTGGATGAGTTGGATATGATTGGAATAGACCCAAAGGTCAGTTGCTATCATTTGTAGGTCGATTCGAGTTGCACTCCGTATAAGCAGAAGAGGAGGGCGTTGAATGCTAAAAAGGTATAAGGTCCTGAAATAGGAAGTGGAAAAGCTTATCAGCAACAACTTTATTAGAGAGGCCATATACCCAAAGTGGATTTCAAATCCCGTACATGTGAAAAAGCACAATGGCAAATGGAGAGTCTGCATTGACTTCTCCAACCTTAATCAAGCTTGCCCAAAGGATAACTTTTCGCTTCCATGAATAGACCAGATGGTAGATTCAACTGCTGGGCACGAACTGCTTAGCTTCATGGATGCCTACTCAGGCTACAATTAGATCCCTATGTACCCAGGCGACGAGGACAACACCTCCTTTATCACTAATAGGGGGGCAATATTGTTATAAGATAATGCCCTTCGGCCTGAAGAATGAAAGGGCCACCAATCAGAGGTTGGTTAACAAGATGTTCACCGATTAGCTCGACAAGACAATGGAAGTCTATATGGATGACATGCTTGTGAAGAGCTTCAAGGCCAAAGAGTATATAAAGCATCTGGACGAGGCCTTCCAGATACTGAAGAGATATCAGATGAGGCTGAACCCTCTCAAATATGCTTTTGGCAAAGATCTAATTAGCTTGATTCTTTTGAGAGAAGAAAAGATGCAACAGTTACCAATCTACTATGTGAGTAAGGCTTTGCTGCATGCCGAAGTGCACTATCCGGACACCAAAAAACTGGCTCTTTCTTTGGTCACAGCTTCTCGAAAGCTGAGGCAATATTTTCACGCCCATAGCATCCATGTTTTAATAAATTTCCCACTGAAGCTGGTCCTTCAGAAGCCAAACGCCTCCGGAGGATACTAAAATGGGCAGTGGAGCTTAGTGAGTTCAACATAACGTACACGCCCGAATGGTTATTAAGGGTCAAGCCCTAGCTAATTTTGTTGCATAATTTACCAAATGCCCATGGGGTTGAAGTAAACATGGAGCTAGTAGAGCCTCCCACCTGGAGTCTCTTCATGGATGGCTCCTCCGGAGAGACGGGTTCCGAAGCTGGCGTTATCTTAGAGAGCCCAAAATGGCATAAATTCAATTGTGCAGTGAGGTTTAAATTCATGGCCTCCATCAATGTGTCTGAGTATAAAGCTCTCCTAGGTTGGCCAGAGAGTTGCAGGTGAAAAGGTTGATAATTAGCAATAACTCACAATTGGTGGTGAATCAAGTCAATGGGAGTTTTCTGGCCAAAGACAAACACATGACAGCATATCGAAGCTGTTCATGGACTCCTTGTCCAACTTCGACAAGTTTGAACTGATACAAGTGTCATGCCAGGAGAATTCCCATGCGCATGCTTTATCGACAGTAGGAAGGATTTCGAGCTCCTCAAAGTAGTACCAATTGAGTACCTTGTCGAACCCTCTATTAAGAGAGGGGAAGAACTAATGTGGATAGAAAGCACCCAGCCATAGATGCGACCTATCCTAGCCTACTTAAAAGAGCAAACCTTACCAAACGATGAAATCGAAGCTCGGCGGCTTCGAAGAAAAGCTGCTAAATTCATATTACATGATGATGTCTTGTACAAATGGAGATTCTCATCCTCCGTCCTAAGATGCACAGGAGGAGAAGAGGCGAACTACATCTTGAGAGAAGTTCATGAAGGAGTTTGTGGGAATCACTCTGGAGGACCAGCATTAGCTTACAAGGTGCTCAGACAAGGATACTATTAGCCTACCCTGAAAAGGGATGCAATAGAATTCGTGCAACAAGTGCCAGAGCTTCTCCAATGTGCATAGGTAACCCTCTCAAGAGCTTACTGTTATCTCTAGCCCTTGGTCATTCGCAAAATGGGAAGTGGATTTCATTGGTCCTCTGCTTAAAGGGAAAGGAAGTGCTCACTTCACCGTAGTTGATATTGATTACTTTACTAAATGGGTTGAGAAGGAGCCATCGTCTAAGACCACCAGGTGAATACCTCGAAGTTTCTATAGAAAAACATCATATGCAGGTTCGACATACCTCATTCTTGGTTTCAGATAATGACAAACAGTTCGACAATAAGAAGATCAGGGACTTATATGATGAGCTCGAAATCATAAAGCATTTCTCTTCGCCTCATCATCCCCAAGCCAATGGTCAGTCAAAGCAGTCAACAAGACCATCACGCTCACCCTGAAAAGGAAGCTAGATACTTCGAAAGGGTCCTGGGTTGATGAACTGTCCCAAGTCCTCTAGGCCATAAGAACAACTTGTAAAACGGCAACTGGGGAAACTCAACTCTCTATGACTTATAGGGCTAAAGAAATGAGCCATGTGGAGGTCGGTGTCCTCTCTCCTCATCGCATACATTTCAATGAGATAATGAATGATGATCTGAGGATGCTAGAGCTTGAGCTCTTCGAGAAGAAGAGAGATGACTCTCAAGTCAGGCTCGCTTCCTACTAACGTAAGATGATGTGTCATTACAACGCCAAAGTGATGAAGAGGATTTTCCGCATTGGCGACCTCGTACTTTGAAAGGTCTTTCTATCATCTAAAGATCCAGGCACAAGAACGCTGGGGCCAAATTGGGAAGGGCCGTACCAAATTATCAAAGAGGTTAGACCGGCATTAACAAAATTGAGAATCTGGAAGGGAAAGTAATACCCCACTCATGGAACATCGAGCACCTAAGAAAATATTACCTGTATGAACTTGACTCTGTAAGTATTGTAATCAAATGAATAAACTGATTTCCGTTTCCACCTTGCTCTTACACAAGGGGTCACCTCCACCAAGGAAATTTACCTAGTTAGAGGTAGTGCGGGTGCCATTTCTGATGAAACAAAACGTGTTCTCTCACATTAAATAGCTTTGTCGAAGTGTAAACCCCTAATGGGTCACTTACAGTAAGAAAATCTGCCTAGTCAGATGTAGTGCGGGTGCCATCTCTAAAGAAACAGAATGTGTTTTCTCACATTAAACAGCATTGTCGAGGTGTAAACCCAAGGGGTCACCACCACCAAGGAAATCTGCCTAGTTAGAGGTGGTGCGGGTGCCATATCTGATAAAACAAAATGTATTCTCTCACATTAAACATCCTTACCGAGGTACGAACCCCCAAGGGGTCATTTCCAACAAAGAAATCTGCCTAGTCAGAGGTGGTGCAGGTACCATTTCTGATGAAACAGAACGTGTTCTCTCACATTAAATAGCCTTGTCGAGGTGCGACTCCCAAGAGGTCACCTCCACTAAGGAAATCTGCCTAGTCAGAGGTGGTGCGGGTGCTATCTCTGATGAAACAGAACGTGTTCTCTCACATTAAATAGTTTTATCGAGGTGCGAACCCCTAAGGGGTCACCTCCACCAAGGAAATCTGCCTAGTTAGAGGTGGTGCGGGTGGGATCTCTGATGAAACAGAACGTGCTCATATTAAACAGCCTTACCGAAGTATGAACCCCCAAAGGGTCACCTCCACTAAGGAAATCTGCATAGTTAGAAGTGGCGCGAGTGCCATCTCTGATGAAATACATCATGTTCTCAAATTTAACAGCCTTGCCGAGGTACAAACCCCTAAGGGGTCACCTCCAACAAGGACATCTGCCTAATTAGAAATGGTACAGGTGTCATCTCTAATGAAGCAGGACATGTTCACACATTAAACATACTCTTATGATGAAGTGATTACACCTGTTCATTGGCCTCTTCCATTTTCTTAAGTGGTTAAATTTAGCCTATACGATTATACTTAGCAGTTCATTGGCTTCTTCCATTTTCTTAAGTGGTTAAGTTTAGCCGATGCGATTATACTTGGCAATTCATTGGCTTATTCCAATTTCTTAAGTGGTTAAGTTTAGCCGATGCGATTATACTTGGCAGTTTATTAGCCTATCCCATTTTCTTAAGTGGTTTAAGTTTAGCCGATGCAATTATACTTGGTAGTTTATTGGCCTCTTCCATTTTCTTAAATGGTTAAGTTTAGCCGATACGATTATACTTTGCAGTACGTTTGCTTCTTAGGATCAACTTAGAAGAATTGTTTGTTAGATGAAGCAATTACTTTATGCCATTGAAACGAAGAGACAATACTTGGGAAAAAGGAAGAAATTTCATAAAGTACAAATGGGGCCGAAGCCATTACAAGAAAAAGAGAAAAGTACAACAGATCTAGTCTATATTTACAATCACCCCGCTCTGACTTCTTCTTGAGAGGCCTCCTCATCTTCTTCCATTTCGGGCCTATCTCTGGTAGGGCTGCCAAACCCTTCCTCCAGGAAAGCAATGTCGAGCTCAGGACGCACTTTCCTTAGGGGAACCATCATCTCCTGGGCACTCCACGAGGCCTAGTAATTGGCAAAGTCATCGTACTCTTTCATTTTTTCGAAGTTGTCCTTGTACTCTTGAACTGTCGCATCACCAACTGCCTTCGCTTCGACCTTTAGAGACTCAATCTCCTCTGCCTGAGCTTCAGAAAGCATCTTAAGTTGAGCCTTCTATTTGTTAGCCTCCAACGGGCCTCTGAGGCAATCCGCTGGTGCTCATTGGACTGGTCTATTCTCTTCATTAACGTAGCCACTTGGAAACCGACTCGTGCAGCTCATTCTTTAGCTGATTTTACTTGAACTTGAACTGAATCTAGTTTCTTAGTGGCCTCAACCTTCCTCAGCCTCCCCAGTCCTTTCTTGGCCTTTGCCACTTCGGCCTCCCAGTTGGACGAGGCCTCTATCCTTTTCTCCAATTGGTATGTTCCTAACAATTGAATATGATGATACCGTAGGTGATGGTGGTAAAGCGACATTACACATATCCTTTGAACTCGACTAAACTGTATTTTTCAACAAGGATCTCAAACCAAATCCTAATGGTACTGTATCAAACTAAATGTACGATACTAAACCTTTATTGATTGTTTTTTAACAATTCTGTACGATCCTGCAAGATGTGTGATTTGGATTTTTTCTGTCATTCCAACACAACCCGAACACCTTTGCAAACATTCAATGTTCCACCTCCACATCCGCCAATGAACTCGTACCTTTTTAAATTAAGAGTAGCCAACGAGATGAACTTTTTCTTCAAATCTTAAACATGTCAAAAGTGATCAAGTATTCTAAATGTCTCATCCAACAACTTAATTCTAATTCTACCAATACTAGCTACCTAACAAGATCGTTGTTTTCTATAACCACGACACCTTTTGAAACTATTTCATTCGTGCAACAAAATTCGATTGGGATATATGAAAGTACAAGCTGAATCCAGAATCCAATCATCGTCGAAATATCCAAAAGATTTTCGCCACTCAAATAGTCCTCTGTGACATTGTCTTAGCCTGAAGTATTTGATTGCCTTCCGTTCTGATTTGCAACCAACTTATCTTTATTGTGCAACTTGTTACAATCCCTCTTGACGTGCCCTTTGTTTTTACAATAAAAACAAACTAGATGACTGAAATTAGACTTTGACTTGCCCCATCCGTAACTATCATGAACAATAAGGTCTTCTCAATCTCTAGCCTCAGATCCAATCAAATGATTCATCTTCTCCTTTGAAAACAAAAAATCGTATACATTTTCATTGGTGAGAATATCACGACTATATAAAATAGTGTCTCTAAACAAAATGAACGAAGCGAGCAATGAACACAAAAGAGTTAAGATCAAATCTTATTTATCATACTTTACCTCTAAAGTCTCCAAATAAGCGATTATTTATTTAGAAACAATTCGATAATCTTCCAAATATCTGCCTTCTACTATGCAATGGAAATAAAAAACGTTGCTTCAATTGCAATTTGCTAGTTAGACTCTTAGTCATTCATAATTTCAATTCTTTGAAAGATGTACATCTGGACAATATAAGAGTGGCCATACTGTTACATAGACCAATGTTTAACACCATTGATGCTAAATAGCAATACACGTTTAAATAACACTCACAATAGTTGACTACTATTTTTCATTGAGCCAAAGTTTAATTAAATTTGTTTCAATTAACAATATGTTTTTTTTTTTTTTTACCTAGTTTTCTAGTATTTTAACGAGTGCATAGAAAATTAAAAATTTCTTTTTGTGTGTTTAATGTGTTATATTGTTCAGGTAGGCCCATATTTGGAATAATTCATATTAGTAAAGAATTTCAAAAAAAGGATATGCTTGTAATACAAAGTTATCAAACTTGATAATAATTGCTGTGGCTTAATTTGTTGATTGAAATTTATAAAATGCAAACGAATGAATATGTTGTTCCCTTATAGTTTGATAACTTGACATTTCTTAATTGGCATTACATACCAAAACCTGTAAGTATGCTTAGTTCAATGTACGATATTTTATTGTTGAACCACCTTATCTAAAAGTTTAAATTTTTAAATGAGGTAATTTAGTATTGATAAATGACCTAAAGTCAGATATTGTTGCCGTCCATGTTTTAAAGAGAAGTTGATTAAATACCTACCAAGTGTGGTCCTTTTCTAGAAGCTAAAGTTTTTAAACGAGATGACCGAACACATGTTGGAATAAATAAAATATGGTCTATGGAGAGAAATTATATATCACCGATGAATCAGCACAAGATTATATTTGTGTATCACACAGACCTAATGTAATATGCAATAATTGGAACAAAATTACAACATAGTCATATATTAAATATGTAAGTGCAAATGCGTAAGCCGTTTTTTCTATTGATAGTATTGTATATGACTAGATACTAACAAGGCTTAACTTTCGATTTTAGTTTTACTACTGTTCAACACTGTCATCTCCAACTTAACAGGCAAAGCATAACAACACCTTAAACAGTGCCATGACATGTAATTCCAGAACCCCGAATCCTCTCTTTGGGGCTCAGACATTTTATTAACTTTCTTACCATCTTCATTATCAACCGAATCGTGTGTCCAATGAGTAGGAGAATCATGAGGCCTATCCATATGTAAACTGTGAACTTAACCACAAGAATATTCGATTCTTTACTTCTGTCTTTATCTGGTGTTACTACAATTATTGATTCGAGATAAGTCAATGCTACTGCTGTAATTGCTATCCAAGTAATCACCATCAAAATCCACACAAAAAATCTCCTCCTTAAAGGTAAACCGCTCATCAACAATAATATGATACTGAGTGAAGCAATGAGTCCTGTTGTATTAGAAATCAAGAACAATCCATATCCTTCCGGATGATTTTGGGCGTAAATGGATTCTCCTGCCTTGTGAGGATAAGGTACTGATACGGGATTACCTTGTGAGTCAACCGTATTATCATCCTGCCATACTCCGCTTGGAGGGTTGACTCCGACTTGAAATGCCATGGTTGCAATCAAAGAAGCCACTACCATTAATGCACTTCGTTTTTTCTCCAACCAATCATCTTTTTGTTTAAACATCTTTTTTCTACTGTTCTTTTTCACGTTTGACGGCAAATCAGGGTGATCAAAGGAAAAATTCAAGCCTGGACTAGTTATATTTCGATTAATGTGGACTAATGAATTGTTTTCCATTGATCCAAATGCTCCAACACGTTTCAGAGATTCTTCAATTTCTTCATCCCTTACATCTCTTCGACTACGGATCAGAACATCCATTGCTGTCATCCCACTAAGATTCTGAGCATTAACTTCCGTTGTAGACTCCATAAGCAAAAAGTTAACTGTCTGCAGACATTTCAAAATATTTAGTACATGTTTGATATACAATATTTTGTTTTTTATTCTAAATCCTCCCTGTCAAATGGTTAATT
Organism: Fraxinus baroniana; assembly: GCA_903798355.1. Classification (NCBI taxonomy): domain Eukaryota; kingdom Viridiplantae; phylum Streptophyta; class Magnoliopsida; order Lamiales; family Oleaceae; genus Fraxinus; species Fraxinus baroniana. The sequence goes on from CAIGRO010074034.1 coordinate 14,823, forward strand.
CCATTTATATACATCTGACATGAAAAGTTAGATTATTTCTCGAAAATAAAATGAAGAAAAAGGGGTTCGGTTGAATTCACTTATGAAAATAACACTATTGGCATACCTCAACTTGCTTATCAGCTACTGCCAAGTGTAAAATAGTGTTTCCATCACTATCTTTACAATTTGTGAAATATTGATCTCCAATGGTATTTACTAGGAGCTTTAAGGACTCAATCTGATAGTACTTCACACACAAATGCAGAATGGTTTGCCCTTGACCCACGATCATTTGAGCTGCATCACGTTTTGCTTGAACCAACACTTTCACGACTTCAACTCGGCCTTTGATGGCAGCTAGATGGAGAGGCGTCAGCCCATTTCTGTCACGAGCTAGGCACACTAGAGGATTAACTGATAACAACACTTTAACTACCTCGGTATAACCTTTAGCCGATGCCAAATGAAGAGGGGATGATTGACACAAATTCAATTCTCGTGCAAATTCAGGTCTCCGTCTTAAGATTTCCTTCACGAAATCGATATGTCCTAAAATTGTTGCTACATGCAAAGGAGTATCAGAGAAACTATTAACTATAACTCTATCAAGAATTATTGGATCTTCTTGAAGCAGCTTCTTCAACGTATTCACATTTCCTTCAGATGCTGCTTCAAAAAGCACACTTTCCAATGTCTCCATCTCCTACCACAATTTGAGAACCTTTCAATGTTAATCGTATTTAAAATTGAATTATCTGATGAAGGCTGTTGTCAGTCAATATCGAAATAATACAAATTGCTTTTTTCTTGTAATGGTTGAAAAATCCATTAAATGTTTTAAAAGACTTGGAACAAGTGTTGATATAGAAATATATAAGAAATAGATTGTGTCCATATTTTATGGAAGTGTGAAGAATTGTTCTTTTGAACAAGTTTTTACATGATGTTGACTATATCATAATATGGACCATTATATGAACCTCAAGTTAGGGATGACAACAAATCAGGATGGACCTTTGTTGTCCATACCATCTGAATTTTTGGAAAGTGGACAAGAATGGGATATGAAGGGAAAAGGGCAGAAGTCGAGCGAGGTTTGGATTAAAATATTCTCATATATCGCCTCTTTCATTTACTTATATTTTAATAGTATTATTTAGTTTTTAAAATAAAATTTAAATTTAAAAATAATAAGATTTAAGGTGAGTTCGGGGATTTCGGGATTTAGCGGTTTATTTTGTCACCCCTAGCTTAAGTTGAAGTTGACTTAACTACAATCCAAAGTATGGTTTGATTAGTCATAGGTTGAGGGGCCACATTAGGTAAACAAGGAAAGAGAGAGACGTAAAGAGAGTGACTGATCAGGCCTCTAGTAGGGAAGCATTATCTAAACACGCAGCGGAAAATTAAAACGAACACAAAAGAGAGAGAAAATTAAGCATTATTTGGTACCTTCGAGGAAATTAACAATGCACAAGGGAACGGATTAGATCAACCGCGAGAAAGAAAGAAGATAATAAAAAGTTGATTTTTTTTTCGAACACAGCTAATCCCTAAACTGAATTTTGATCGATAACTATTTCTTTCAATATAATGGAATTATAAGAAGGTTAATTTATTACATAACCTAAGACCCCAATTCTTCTACATCCAGTAGGAAGCTTCCCAAGTTCTTTTTACTAGTTAGACAACTCATGAATGTTGATGCCAAGTCAATATGAACTTTGCGTTAATAGTATGTTAATGCGTTTTTTAGTAAAAGAAAAATAATTTATCGAACTACATTTTTTTTTATTATATATAAATATAAGGGACAAATAATTCATTTTATGACTTCCAATGTATCCATCATATTAAATTTATCATAAGTAACAAAATTTGCTAATTAATAGAAGGTTAATGATATGAATATGATGAAAAAAAAATTAAAAATATAAGTAAGGCGTAAGGAAATGTTAAAGACCTCCATTACCATTAAAATATGATGCAACAAACAAAACATGTGTTATGAATATAATTACCTATTATGAAAATAGTCAATTTTAATTGAAACTATCATTGAATTGCACACAAATTTCGAAAATTTTATTTCTTTTTTATTCCTGTCAAATTTGACATCACGCGTTTATTAAATCACCTTAGCCCATTACTCCTCTCTCTTTCTCTCTAATTTCTTTTAGGCTCTTCATCCCTCACGGCAAAACATTTGTCTCTCTCCTATTCGACACTTTTATTGATTTGAGTGATAATGAGTTCTACACTAGTAACTGAAGAGGATGATAAGAACATGAATGCTCTAGCTAGCCTTGATGCAAGTGAAAGAAGATGTATTTGTGATTCACCCAGATAGTGCAGCTAGACCTGATGGCTTCTCATCTTAGCTTTTTCAATCATTTTGGGACATCATTGTACAGGACTTGCGGGAGGCAGTCACTGAGTTTTTTGTGGGCAAACAAATACCTAGAGCTTTTACAGCCACTTCAGCTCCAATTTGTCTCCATTTATCCTAGTTAAGGGGAAAGCTCGAGTTTCTTTAAATCCCATCGTGGTGTGGTCAAATCTCTCCAGCTCTCTTTGTTGTCGCAGTTGAGTATCTGACAAGAGGTCTGAATAGGTTAATGCCATAATACCCTGAGTATGCATACATCCATGACAGACTTATGATATTATTTCATCTTGAGTTTGCTGATGGCGTACTTATTTTTCAAATGTTCATAAAAAAAGGAATTAGAGCAGTAATGGATTTTCTCCCGCGTTATGAGAATGTCTCGGGACAACTTATCAGTGATGAAAATCCTCCTTTATCACTCCCTCCAGATGCCCAAATTACCGAATTCAGATGATTAAATATACTACAGGATATATTTAAAGCACCTGCCCCCATAAAGTAACTGGGAGTGGTATAACATAAAATGTCTCATCGAATACACTTATATGACAACATTAATAAAGAAATTAAAAGTAGAATTTCTAGGTGGTAAAAAAGAAACTCTATCGGCTGGGGCACTGATAATAGTGTAATTATCAC